>APFE030235903.1:0-16380 GCA_000404065.3 Pinus taeda
CTTAGCCTTTGTTTGGCAAGTTACAATTTAATCTTAATTAGATTTGTTTTAAATTAACTGTCATAGGTTGAAAATAAAATTGGCTCAATAGTTTAATCTGAGCAAATGGAGAGAATAAGCTATGGAGGTACATGATTCATTAAAAAGAAATATTGGGTTGCTAGCTTAAATGCACCCAACTAAGTGAAGAAAAATTGTTAGGGTAAGTAAAGGGTAGGTAGAAGAAAGGTTGCGAAAATACAAGGTTGTTAAATCATAAGCACATTTATCATACTTGATCCAATGTTTCAGTGTGTAGGAGTAGTTATGAAAGTGAAAGGATGTTCACAAGCTGATTTAATTAACTTCCCCTCATTTCATTTCATCCCCCACTACATGCTTACTAATTTCCTCATTATCCCATCATTTCTTAAGAATATACCCTTTTCCCTTCATTTTCACCTTTACCCCTTGGTTTCACACATTTTCCTTAGAAAATTACCCTCTAAAGGTCATTTCCCTACCCAAAACCCCTTTTCCCTAGTGTGAAATCCTTTCCCCCTTGAAAAAATCACTTTCCCCTTATTAATTTCCCTATTTTTCCTAAAAACCCATAAATGCTGCTTATCCTAACTTTTATTCCCCCTCCATTTTATTTAATTAAACTATGCCATTCATGTTTTTGCTCACAAACCCTTTTAACCCATAAAACCCCTTTACCTAAGTTTTGTTTCCCCCCGCTTTATTTTAAATTAACTTGCAATTCACCATTTTCCCGATATAAAAACCTTTTAACCCACCACCCTTGGTGTGGTTAACAAACCCAACTACTTTTTAACCCCAGCCCCACTATATTAAAACCCACTCATTATATTTTTAACCCCGCTTTGTTCATTAATTAATTACAGTTAAGTGTAATTATCCCCTAGGCCCTGCTAATCTTCGCCCGATTGCCCTCCATGTAACTTCACCACACGATAGTTGTTAGATCTTTCACCCCCAGATCTAACAACCCACAGCCATATCATGTGCTCCCGTGTCTGCAGTTAAAATCTCAAGAACACATGAGATTCATGGTTTTTCTCAGGCCCCTTTTGGTTATGTGGCAGCTTTAGGTTAACTCGCATGCTCTAATGAAAAAACCACCCAACAGCCAAAAGCAGTGCAATGAAACTTAATACCGCCTCCCCGCTTAGGCCGAAATAGTCCACTATTCATTTATCTATTTTCGAGCCAAATTTTAAATGTTACCTATTTAAACGCTGAAGACCCTCGTTTTCACTCTTTTCACTCATTTTTTCACTAAACACTGTCTAAGCCTTCCTGCGCCACCTTGAACCTTTGCAACCCAATTTGACCTCCGATTACCTTCCAAACACTGCCAGGACTCTGTCCACACACTTTCTTGTTCCCTGAAACCATTATCACCTCCTTGCAAGCCTGTATTCTTATTAACTATTGGTTTATTTTTGTAGCTAATCATATAAGACCTGGACAAACAGTTTGTATACTAGTTAAGAACATGTTTGTTCCAGATTCTCAAGAAATGTATTCAAAAGGCTTCATTTAGCAAGAGTTTTGTGTACAAATAGAAAGTCGAGTTTAAACCAAAAACAGAGCAGAAGGAAACAATTTACACAGTAACTGTTAAAACATAGATAAACCAGCCACATCATATTCACCTTTTTACATGAAGTCAAACAGGGATTTTAGTAAAATTCACATTTACTAAGGACATAAATGCAAGATAAGAGTAAAAGATGCTAGATAATGTGATTTACTGTGACTGGTAAAAATAAAATCAGGTGACAAAAAATATAGTTGAAAGAAAAATACAGATAAAGTGTATCAGGTGAAAGGTCATAAGTAAATATGACATCCAACGTGAAAATCGAACAACATTTAGATTTTGGAGGAATAGTCAGCCAAGTTCAACAATTTTTAGTTTTTCAGTGATCGTCACCAACAGTATGGCAACAAAATAGTGCCAGATCAACTAGCAGTCTTTATTTTGATTGTATAATAATCTATTTTTGTAAAAACAGTTTAGGATATTTTCTTAGTTCTACTTTTGTATAAATAACTCTCTTCATGAGTTATTAAGGGTTGCACCCTTGATGAAGCATTTGAAAACATTTGATGTACTTGACTTTTCTAGATCCTTAATACAAAGCAAAGGATTCTGAATTTTGTTTTACACAGGTTGTGTTTCCTGTAAGTTTTTCTAGTATTACTGATTACGTTTTTCTTCTTATTCTTATGTCTTACAGAGATAACTAGGTAGGAATAATTGTGCTTCAATCTATTCCTATAAGCTCTTGAAGTGATCATCTATAAAGAGAATGAATTAATAGACTGTTTTTTTAATTAATTCCCTCTGAATCAATAAATCATCAACATCTTTTGTAAGCTTAAGCATATTCTATTAAACCTTCTAAACATAGTTTAAAGGTTTTCATGCTTATGAATATTTAATTTTCAATTTGAAAACTGTGATAATCATATTATTTCTCTGTTTCTGCTCACCACCATACAAGTTATTTCACTATGTGAAATTTTATAGCAGCCCTTTGCTTTGATAATATTATTCAAAAGGTTAGGCATTATAGTGTTACATATGTTTCATTCATTGGTCCTCCAAATTAAAACAAACCCCCAAAACAATTATCTTAGATGCTCTGGCATGATAGCTTACCATTATCATCTTAGAGATACAATAGAGAGGAGGAGCGCTTACAACAAAAACTGAACTAATAGCTAGAGTGTAGGGTGATCAAAGTGACTCATCCCTCACTTTTGGAAACTGATTCATTACATCATAAGAAGAGTTTTCACCTAATATATTTACCCTAGGTAACAATAAAAACATCATTATTAAATTTCATCCATCAATTACATGGGTAAAAACATGATTTTCGAAGGTGAAACTGTCAAAACTAAGAAAAATTGTAAAATTGAGAAACTCATAAAATTTGTGTCAAAAGCGTAGTGCCACTATCCTAAGAGCAACACCAACTTCAGCTCCACTTTTGCGGGGGTTCTCAGTGTATAAATTGAGCCCAGGATAGCTAATTGGAAAGCATATCTTGTCTAGTTTCTAGATCTACCCTTAGTTTCCAAAATTCTCAAGTTTTGACCCTCCAATAGTTGATTCTCCCAAGAATGGTCAAAAGCACAGTGCCAGCCTCCAAAATAGGTTAGGAAGATGATTTTTTGGGTGTTTTCTGACCTTTTGACTACCCTGTTGACCCCAAAGAACTTAGCAAAGTGGTTTCATGACTGTAATTTGCCTTCTAAATCCAATGGTGGTGGCCATTTTTCATTTGGAGGTCCCTAGAAAAAGTGCAGCGCCTGGGGTGTTGCACTTTTGGCAGTGTGACTTGTACACATATTGCCAAAAATGCACAAAACTTCAAAATTTCCCAAACTTTGGTGTGAGGAATGTTGATGTGTGTCAAGCCATGAGTGATTCCTCAACAATAATTTCAATTTTATTTCCCTCCCTTTGCTTGGTTAGGATTTCAATTTTTTCCTTTGCAACTTTGAGTTTTTCCCTGGAATTCCTCTCTCTGTAGGCATAGTGTTTTTCCATCTTCTTGTGAATTAAATTATCCCTTTTCGCCTTGTCTAGGAGATTTTCAAGATGGATTTTTACCCTCTCCAGCCAACGCTCCTAATTCTCATTGATCATCTTGGAAAATTGTTCATTTAAGGTAAGTTGATTGGCTAGTTCAAGCTCTTTTTGTTTTTCTAGCTCCAATGCTCTTTTTAGGCCTCTAGTCCTTGGTCTTCTCCTTGGCACCTGTTCCTCCATCTGTTCACCATATTGTCCATTTGCTTCAAAGTAAATCCTTAGCCTTTTCAGCCTACCTCTTTTTCAAGATGAGTTGAATCTCCATGATCTCTTGTTTGGTCTCATACTACTTGTTCTCCTGCTCATAGTATGAAATGGTGTATTTTTCCCTCTACGAGTTGACCTAGAGCTCTCCTGTAAGTGCATTATTTTATCTGATGACAATTCTTGTGTTTTCACTGTCATCATGCTCACTTAGGTCAACTAGGTCAAAATCTTGCTCTGTCTCATGGAGGTCCTCCTCCTGCTACTGGATTTCAACCTCTGTCATCTTCTCCTTGCCCTTTTGCACCTATTTTGCTGATGAAGAATGCAAGGCCCCTCCCACAATCTATGGGGAAAACATTTGCATGTGGCCTCTCTGATAAGTGTGTGCTAATTTGCTCACATCTGTCCTCTTAGGCATGATGAGATCAACTCCTCTACGGGACCTTGTATGATCATGAAATGGTGATGATGGTGGTGATAATGAGGGTGGATAATCAGATGGAGGAATAGAAGTAGTGGGGTGAGATGAAGGGGGTATGGCTTTAGCATGATGATTAGTTGGATGAGATGAAGAAGGCATACCTCAGCAAGTGGACCTGGTGGAGTAGTGAACGTGTCATTGGCAATGAAATTGTCTGATGAAATATGCAACTGATCAAGGTGATGAAGGACAATGATTTTGATCAACGAGTGATGGAAAAGGTTGTTGCCTTGCTGGTAAAAATCTCTATTTTACACAATGGAGGCCATTTTATCTATGCTTCTGAACATATAGTATGGGATATTGAGGAATTTGACCCTTGTGAAGTTCATAAGCAGTCTAATGTGATAAGTATCGAGCCTAGAAAACCTACCTTCACAAGAGAAGTACTTCATGATGATTTTCATGAAGGGAGCATACCTATTTAGAAGGTAAGTGAAAGGGAACACCTTCCTCCTTTCATTCTTGTACAATGGTTTGATAATTGGTTCATAATACTGATCCTCCACATCCTTTGATTTAAACCACTTCACAACCATATTTGGAATCCTTGTGGCAGCAGCAATGATAATAGTAGACAAAGTGAAAGTCACTCCTGCTAGGGTTACTTGATTGTCTTTAAGGTGTGATGAAAATATTCAGGTCAAAAATGGGTGATGATGAACTCTTTCAACCAATTTTCAAAAGTCAAGGCAACCCACATACTGAAAACATGAGGCTGCCATTGGTGAAGCCATCAGTTCTTTGATGCTAGTGGGCTCCATCCTTAGGATTCTACCTCCTTTTTCTGGCCTCCTCTATTCTCTGTCTTCTTCTTCCTATGTGTCCTCTTCCTCCACATAATCTTTGTCTTCCTCCATAATGTTTTCTCAAGATATTCTACTGGTAAGGTAGGTGAGAATGGGAGGTGGGAATAGGTCTAGGGAATGGTGATACGACTACAAAAATTGGGGAGATGAGGAGGTGGCTTATGGAACTGTGGGAGGTGATGAGGGGTGAAAATGTGAAGGGAGGTCGAAATGAGAATTAATTTATAGGTTTTAGGATAGAGGTTGCCTAGGGAAATTTTTAGAAACCTAGGTCTTAGGGTTTTGTAGGAAAAGTATTTAGGGACTAAGGAAAGATAGTGTAGGGCTTGGGATGGTCTCAACAGTGATGTGAGAAGGGATTGCATAGGCTGTAGGCATCAATTTTTAAGATAGGAGTAAATTTAGGGTTTTGTCCCTTGCTTAGGAACCAATTTTACTTAGAATTTCAAACACTAAGAAAAAAATTGATTTGGGAGAGAAAACGAGTGGAAATGATGGTCACTTAATTGATATAGGAGGAAAACCAACTCTTGAGGAGCTTCGAGAGAAGTTGTAGGTGTCTCTAGCACTTTGGAGGCTTGTTGGGAAAAATTACAGTGCACCGGGCAAACGAGCAGTGCCTAACCCAAAAGTGCAGTGCCAGTGTTGAAAAATGTAGTGCTCAGATCTCTAAGCACAGTGCCTAGCTTCTAAGCACAACGTCTGACCTCGAAGCACAATACCAAGAAATGTTTCTCCTCTAAGCCTACAAAATCGATTCTTTGAGCCAAGGGAGTGTGAGATTGATCTTTGGGAGTGCAAAAGGGTTTTATTTTGATGTCTCAGTGGCTTTTATACTTGATGAAATTGATGTTTTAGGCCTTGGGACCCACTTTCTTTCATTTGTCATTCAATTTACCTTTGGAAACTATATCTTTACATTTGACCCTTTCTTGTGCAATTTGATCACTTGGTATACATTGGCATACTTTGACCTTTGACTTTTGGTCTTTTGGCATTTTGGAACTGAGCTGACATCTTGAGAAAGTCATTTATTACATATAATTACATGAAATTACATAAATATAAAAAAATAGGATTACAACTCGGTTTTTTTGAAATAAAATTACAAACTAGAAAGAATTTCTTTCTTAAAATCCAAATTGGAATTTTAGAAACCATGGTTACATGCTTCTAAACCTTCATTTAACTAAAAAATGGATTTGTTTGCTTCTCTCTCATACTTTGTTGGCCTTATGCAGTGAAATGGTGTTTTATTGTACATTGGAAAATAAAACCTGTTGATCTAATGGGACCTTGAATGACTGGACTTTCAGGTGGAATTGACTGACACAAAACATGATGAAATGAGATTTTATAGTCAATGTATCCTCATCAAGACACATGAAGGTGGGCCAACAAATTTTGATTTTTGAGAGGAGATGGGGTTTCAACTTGGGCTACCATCAGTGAGTAAATTTTTACATGATGACCTAGGTGGAATGATACAAATTTGAACATGGGACAATAATATGATATAAAAGAGGATTTTTTATCACTAATGGTAGTATGCAAATACTGAATCTAACATCGGCCTTATTTGGGGATGGAAACTCCTTGGAGGTGCCAAGAAAACCATAGATCAAGTAGCCTAACCATATGGGCCAATATGGTAAAACAAAACTCAAACTGGAAAGCATGAGTAAATGCTGGCAACTCAAATAACTAAAATCGACTCAAGACTAACTCAAAACTAACTTACTTGAAAAAGGACTAAATATTATAAATGGTAGAAAAAGCTCCATCGCCTTCACTTCAAGCTCTAAACTCCAATGATATTCTACTTCACACTTGCAGAAAAATTAAAATGTATGTACAATGAAACCAAGACAATTCAGAAAATATAATGGTTTAGGAGCCTACCATTGACTAGTCCTCCTAAGAATGGTTCTCCATTCATCTCATCCAACAAGAAAGCATTTTGTCCTCGAAAAGCTAAAATCTGATAAGGGCCTTTCCATAAGTTCTCAAATTTACCATGCTTACCCTCATCTTCGTTTCTGGCATCCCAAGAAGAACCACATCTTGAATTTTCAAATCATCTTCCTTTGATTTCTGGTCATAGGTCCTGTTTATCCTCTCATGAAGCTTGGAGGTGTTTTGAAATACCTTATCCCTTGTCTGCTCTAAGTGAATCATTTGATTGATTCGGCGCTGAATATCATTCTCTTCACTTCCTTCTTCTTGTAATAATTTCATGACCATGACTACTAAAGATGTAGGAAAAATAGTATCTACTCCATACACAATCTGAAAAGGAGAAAGCCCAGGAGATTTCTTACTACTCACCCCATCTATCCACAATCGATTGATCATCTTTTTGTGCCAATTATTTTTTTTAGCCTCCAATATTTTCTTGATGATATTGATTAAGGATTTATTGGAGGACACTACCAAACTATTTCCTTACAGATAGCATGTTGTAGAAAGTCCCAACTTTATGTTGTACTTGTCACAAAACTCATTCATATTTTTGGACTTGAATGTTGTCACATTGTCTGTGATAATCTTATTAGGAAAACCAAAATGTGACATGATATTAGTTTCTAAAAACTGAATGATAACTGAATCAGTTACTTACCTAGTTGGGATTGCTTCGACCCATTTGGTAAAGTAGATTAGCTGTCAATATCCACTTCTGTTGTGTGGATGATGATGGATTGATCTCACCTATAAAATCTAGATGACACTACTGAAAAGGTGAATTAACTGATATTGGTTGTAGAGGAAAAGGAAGAATCTTTCTTTTACCTTGGAAAGCATGATGTTACACAGTAATTTGTCACAGTCCCTATTACCCCTTCTCCCCCCACATTGGAGGACTTATTCCGGGACCTGTGAGAAGTGACATAACTTGAAAACACTTGCATTGTATCCCCTTGAGTACGTACTTCATATGCCCTAAAGACACCTTCTGCAAAATACCCATAAAAGTATCCCTTTTTCCATTGGCGTTGTTCCACAGTGTATCACTCGTGCCAATTGGGGAAATCCTCCAAAGAGGGCACACCAGCTGGCGCTCTGTCTCAGAGTCGCACTCACACCAACCCAGTTGGGTAAAGTTCTTAACAAACCAACTTGCGCAGGTTCTTCCTAACCTATTCATGAACTGATTCCAGCTTGAGTTAGTTCAGTTGGGCTTCGAATCTCCATAGAAGGGAAGTCGTTCTCCACCTCTCATGGAAGCTTCTTAATGATAAGACCAATCCCATGAATCTTGTGGATGATCCTAACTCCTTCTCCTCTTTCTATATAAGCTTTTCCTTTTGCCTTCGACAGGCTAGTTAGTAATTCTACTCTCCAAGCTCCAAATTCTAAGTCCCAAAGTCTGAGAATTGCTAACCTCATGCTACAAGAGGCCTTCTTCATCCCCATAAGGCTAAATCTTAAGTGAGGAGATTCTTGTCCAAGTGACCAAGGAGAGAGAGGCTTGTTCCCCATTCCCAACAAGCTTTGCAAGGAATGTGTTGCTGATCACCTAGCCAAAGGAGGATTTGACGTCAAAACTATGGTTGTATTCTTCTTTGTTTATCAATAATAATAGACGAATATCATTATGGTTCCACTCTTATTGTCTTTATAATGATGATTGAGTTATATCCTTTCTGACTGATATATAGTTGCGTCTCTTGGATTTTATTCTTGTATTTGTGTCATTCTTTGCATGTGCAGGTGTCCATTCACGAGGATCATGGGGATTGTGACCAGTCGGAGCAAAGGAACGGGAGCGACGACTCTTCTACAAGCACTAGCATTGGATTCGAGGTAGGCCCTCATCATCGGTCTTTAATTTTCAATTAGGAACCTGCATGTTAGTATTGTTTGATTGTTGCTAGACCCCATTTGGGCTAGTGGGATCGCCTCTGTCCGCAGAGGGGATTTACCTCCCCAACAATTTAGTGACTCCACTCGGGAGTTGGCTTTTTGCCTTGTTGCTTGTTTTGTCTTCTTGTTTGATTTGTAAACTTTAGACTGAGCTTGAAGTACAACCAGATAGCCTTCGAAACGCTATTGCCCTGCATTAGCAAAGTAGATCAATGCCACTTAAGTCCATCTCCAGTTTGGTTTACGAACTGAAAGGCTTGTAACTTGCCTTCTTTCTTGGTTGTTTCTTGGTTTCTCCTGCTTGATTAGCTTTCTGGGTTGAATCCTTGTGTTGCTTCTTGCCCCTTGGTGTACCTGGGTACTGTTGACTTAGCCTTGGCTCTTTTTTTTTTTTCCATATCAAACTCGGCTAGCGCTTGTTTATAGAATTACAGTTGCGCCAGTTGGCGCAAGTTGCACATTTACAACCCGCGCCAATCCCTGAAAGGTGCTAGTTGCAGCCTGACAGTCACGCCAGGCCTGGGAGCTTTTGAAATTTGCTTGGCTGAGAGCCCTCTAAGCTTGGTTTTTGTTCTAGGTACCTTCTTTAGACTACTTGAGTGTGTTAGAGTGTGATTTGACTAGCTTTGATCGTTACCCTTTGGGTGTTTTCTTTTTTCTATCAATTTCACATTTCTAGCCCTAGGGCATCTAGTGGCCTCGTGTGTCGAGCCTTCCTCAGGAGTTTTGATCTTCTAGTGCCCCAGTCGATTCTTCGATTGCTCCCGTGCACTTGTTTAGTGTTTGTAGATAGTTTTGTTGCGTTATTTGGGTGACTTGCTTTGTCTTCACTTGAATTCCGCTTCGTCTCACTTTGAGCCTAGATTACACGGCACATTGGTGTCTTTGGGATCTTTCTTGTTTTTTGGAAGTTTGATTTGTGATTTAAGGAACTGAATGTGCTTGTATTGAATAGAATTTGTTTGTTGTCATTTCTCAAAGTTGTTTAGTGCATTTTGCCATCATAAAAAAGAAAAATCTCTTTTGCTTTGTATTAGTTAATGAGAATTAGAACTTTTCATTTCGATTAGTGATTAGTGATCTTAAAGAAAAGTTTGTTAATTTGCATTAGTTTCATTAGGGAAGTTCTTTGTTGTTTTGTGATCGTTTCGTTTGTGTGACAGCTCTTGAACTCTCTTGTAACTAGCATTCATCGAATGAAATGACATGTTTTGGCATATAGATTGCATTTAGGGAATTTTCAGAGATTACATATGGTAAGACTTGAAAACTGAAACCTAACACATGATCAACTTTAAAATAAACCAATTGAATCTAACAACACATTGGAACATAATGCTCACATTCTAGAGGTCTAGGCTAGAGACATGCTCCGACGTCATTAAACCTAGTCACTTTTGTTTCCACTCAAGGTTGGGTGATTCCTCCTTTTATGACTCAATTGTGGTATAATACGAACTTGTGCTCCCACATATCGTCGAGTATACGGGGAGACTCCACTAGGTTATCATCCTTTATCCACAGGAAGCTGTGTCTGCCGCCTTACGACCCGTAACACACCGAACATAGCATTCGGGAATATTGACTGCCATACAAAAAGTCCTTGGTTTTCATATGATTGCTAAGGTGTATATGCAGTTTTATGGATTGTCTGGTAAACCCTTTGCCTAGTTCTCCAGAGTAGTCACTTTTTGATCCTTTTCGGACTCCCTAAAAGAAAAGGCTCACCTGAGAATTTGTCACTTCGGGCTCACTAAACATTTGAAGGTGACTAGAGTCATCTTTTTGTCCTTTTCTCGACTCTTTAAAGATGAAAAGGTCAAGTTATGTCCTTGTGTCTTAAAATTTATTTGGCCACATCCACACTTACCCTGTTAGATCTTGTTTGCGTTAGTTTGAGTAGGGACTTTTCTCATTAGCTTGTCTAGGATTTTTTGAATCGAATCATCCTGGCATATCCATCGATCCCATCTCCCGTCCCTAGTGACCAAGGGTCTCCTTCTTCTGCTGCTCCTGAGACACCGGTTTGTGGTGACACTTTTCCTGTTATTCCAAGTGTCCAACTGTTGAACTCTCGTGCTCCAGAAGACAATCTTCATGATCTATTTTGGAACCCTGTTTGGGAGCCTTACGAAGAGGACTTTCCTCCTACTCCTACTGGTGTTTCGGTCCCGATGTCTTCCTCTGACATGGATGACACATCTCCGATAGCAAGCGAGACACCTATTTTGTCAAGTATCGAGACTCCTATCCCGGCCACATCTCCGGTTATAACTCTAGCCTTCACTGTCACCCCTCTCGGTGTTACAGTACCCTTACGCTATAAGGCTTTGAGGGATGCTATGGGTTCTAGGAAATCCTCTTTAGGTACCATGTGGGATCACAACATCACTCCCACTATGGGATATTTTGTTTCACAAGTTCATAATACAGTTGCCACGTCAGTTCCGATTATTCCAACTGTTTGTGTAGCGTCTTCAACACCGGTTGTTAGTTTCATTACGACGTCTTCGATTATAACTATTGTTGCTCGTCCATCCCACGGTTCAGTACATAGTGGCCAGTCAGCACATACACCCAGAGTTTTTCATCCTGCACTTAGTGCCCCACCATCTTCTGGTACCATTCCAGTAGGGGAGGCATATACTAAGCATTTTCATGCCATCCAGAATCCGGGCGCGCAAGGTTCAGGTTGTTATTATGACCCCGTAGGGCATCATTTGTATATTTCCTTGCCATCTCAGCCTGCGGTTAAGGTCTCAGTCCTGTTAAGCGTCACTTGGGGTACCATTGGTTATGGTGGTGGCCAAGCGCTCCGTCCGGATCAAGGACAGCCTTACCAAGGACCATCGTATCAAGGTCAACCATCTTACAAGTAGCCTTCTTATGGGCAGCAGTATTACGGAAAAACCTATCCAGGGTAGCCTAGAGGCCCACAAGGACAACCCTTCTGGGGACAACCTTTGGCCTATGGTGGTCCGTCTTTCACCTATCTTGGGCAACCCTCTGGAAATCCGGGACAACCTTATATCCAACAAGGACAACCTGGATTCCAGCAGGGATACCCTTCTGGTCAACCCTATGGGAATCCAGGACAACCTTATGTGCAACAAGGACAACCTGAAATCCAGCAAGGGTACCTTCTGGGCAGGGTGGTCAGCCTTACGTGCAGCAAAACCATCCCACTGCTTAGCCTAGTCAACCATCTGGACAGGTTGGTCAACCCCAAGGTCAACCGACCATTCAGTCCGCTTAGCCATCTGTCCCACAAGGACAACCCTCAGTTGTACAAGGACAACCTAACACCTAGCAAGCTCAACCTTCTGGGCAAGTGGGTCCATCCCAAACTCAACCAGGGAAACCTTTTGGCCAGGTGGCCCAATCTCCATCCTCTCAAGGACATCTTTCTGGGCCTGCTCAACCAGGCATGCAGATGGTGATTGCTTCTCAAGCTCAACCCAGTTTTCAGCCCCAGACTGGGCCCCAGACTCAAACTGGTCTTTAGATGCAGGGTGGGTTTCAATCCCAACCTTCTTACCAAGCGCAACCCAGTCCTTAGGCTCAGTATGGAGCCTAGCAACAGTATGGTTACCAGCAACCCCAGGGGCAAGCTCAGTTTGCCCCGTACCAAAATTATCAACAAATGCAGGTCGCTCCTTATCAAAATTACCAGCAACAGTATGTTGCTCCTGCAGGTCAGGTTGGTAATCAATGGGGTGCTGGGGGGCAGATCCAGGGTCAACCATCTGGTTATGGCTATAACCCCTATGGACAAAATCCCTATGGACAGAACCCTTATGGGCCTGGTCTGTTTGGACAAAATCAATGGGGGCAACCAACAACTGGGTGGAACTCTGGTACTACCTCGTATCCACAGCCACAGATGTCCTTCAATCCTCAACTACCATTTTTAGCAACGTTGGAACTGCCAGATGTACCTAAATTGACTAATGACCCTATCCTTCATAATCCATTCTGGCCACCAGTTCCAACTAAGATACTTGACAATTGTCCCAAATTTGATGGCAAAGTTGGAGAGGATCCTCAAGCCCACGTTATGACTTACCACCTTTGGTGTTCATCCAATTCATGGATTGATGATTCAATCCGGCTCTGCCTGTTCCAAAGGACCCTCACCAGCTTGGCTGCTAAGTGGTACACTGAGCTGACTCGCGCGTCCTTTCAAGATTTCAACTCGTTGGCAATGGAATTCCTAACTCATTTTCAGTTACCCATTCAGTATGAGACGGGGATGCATCTCCTCATGTCTCTCAAATAGGACACGGCCACGCGCATATCCGATTATATACATGAATGGAGACGGCGTCGTCATTTGATCAAGTTCTAGATTCCTAATTAGCTACTAACCGATTGGTTCACGACCTCCTTTGTCCCTAAAATCACACAACATTGCTATGGGAGCTTGTGTAACTGAAGAGAAAGCTATCGCACGTGCTCAGTACCTCGACTTATTTTATTCTTAGTCAGGTACCTTATATGAGTATTTGCCTGATGCCCTGAGATACGGAACATCCAAAGCTCCGCCAAAGCCATCTGTTGACGTTGTTATTGGCTCTGTAAATCCGTCGTCGAAGAAATCATCCGCAAACCCTGGGAAGAAAAAATCGAATGCTTCAAACGAAAACACTTCTCAGGGTGTGTCTAATTTCAGAAATACTTCTAAGGTCAACGACGTCTAGTCCACCACGGCGGATAAAGCCTCGAAAGGAAATAAGAAGGGGAAAGCGAAGAATAAATCTGAGCAACCCAAACAGGACTCCCCTAAACCTCCATCCGAGGAAGGGGCCAAACGTAAACCGAAGTATCCTTGTCTTATCTGTGACGAGGATCACTATACCAAAGACTGCCCAAGGCGGTCTGAAGTTAGTCGTTTATTGAAAGGTGCTCCTGGGATTCCTGCGGTTCTAAAAGAACCTTCCCCCTCACAGCAAACTCAAATGGTGGCCGATCCATCCTCGTCTTCTTCTCCCTTTGGTTCCCAAGTGTTCATGGCTGGAACCATTCCCGTTCATGTTATGACTCGAGCAAAGGAATATCCATCATCCACCGGGAAGGAGCCTGAGGTCCCCTCAAGTGCTCCTCTGTCCAGTTCTGATTCGCTCCATATCGAGAGACCTAGCACTGAGACACCCATCCGACCCCCTCCTAAAGGTGTACTCCAGAGATCGTCTTACAACCCAAATGTTCGTGCTGCCCAACACTATAGCATTGTAGAGGACTTAGCTCAGGCTCCGTTAGCTATGTCTGCTTTAGAAGTTCTGTAGAGCTGCCCCCCCAAAGGAAGTCCCTGCTATCGGCCATTGGTGGCATCAACCCGACCGACTCGGATTTGATCACCTTTGATCTCGAGAGCCATGTGCCAAGACTGCCTCACCAGATTCCCTTCCTGATTCAGGTCATCATCAATTCGAAAACGATTCATCGTACAGTTATTGCTGAAGGCGTGTCAACTTACATTATGTCTGTTGCCTGTTGGAAGGCGATTGGGTCTCTGACTTTGAGTCAGTCTCCCACGACACTGGAAGCCTTTGATAGGAGAGAATCTCGCCCTTACGGTATCCTCCAATGATTGCCGATTACTTTGGAAGGGAAGACCGTTGAAGTGGAAGTTGAATTTGTTGATGTAAATCTCACTTACAACCTCCTTTTGGGCCAGAGATGGAGATATGCCATGCATGTCGTGGCTTCATCCCTCTTTCGTGTCATTCATTTCCCTCATCAGGGGAAAATTGTCACGGTAGACTAGCTCTCCTTCTTTGCTTCTTCTTTCGAAGGCAGTGTGCCTTTTGTGGAGCATACCTTCTTTCCTTTAGAGAGTGTGAGAGTTGGGCTCTTCAAAGATCCAGCCCTCATGGGTGTCTTTTCACTCCCACCTCCAAACCTCACCTCTATCAATATGATTTCGGTTCGTTCTGATCCTTGGGTCCTTCCCCCCATTGACCAGATAGAATTGTGGGGCGAGGAGATGCCATTGAGTCCCGCCGAGCTCAACTACATCGAAATTGCTGCTGTATCGGCTCCTCCTACTGAATCTGCTTCTTCAAGCGGAGCTCTTGACTCGTACGACTATTCCCCTTGGCTTGGAGATTGTGCTTCTTCAGATCCGTTAAAGGAAATATTTCCTTTTGACGAAGCCATTATAGAGACCATGTCTCTCGAGGAACCTCCTTGGTTCAATCTTCAACACCGTTCCTCGTTTCTCCCTACCCTTCGAGAAACGTTGGCTTGTCTTGAGTGGTTTGCTCCTTGTCTCCCTTCACAACCCCTTCAGACACCCATTCAAATATATCAAGTGTCCTCTAAAGGGAATTTGGGAAACATTACGTAGACTCAACCTATTGACATCTCTGTCAAACCAGGGATTGTCGAGTACATCTACATAGGAGTCACTTGCAATCTTGAGGAAATTCAACTCTATATAGGTCTTTTTCGTGAGTTTCGTGACATCTTTTCCTGGTCTTATGAAGAGATGCCCGGCATTGATCCAAGCATCATGGTGCATGAGATACCTACGTATCCAGGAGCTAAGCCTGTTCGTTAGCATTTACGCCCCGTGCACCCCCGAAAGGTTGCAGCGATTAAAGCGGAAGTCGAAAAGCTTCTCAAAGCTGGCTTCATCTACCACATCCCACTCACAGATTGGGTCTCCAACATCGTCCCTATAGATAAGAAGCAGGGTACTGTCCGAGTCTGTGTCGATTACCATGATATTAATCGAGCTTGTCCAAAAGATAACTACCCCACACCCTATTGACCAACACATTGATGAGTGTGCCAAAAGTGAGATTTATTCGTTTATGGACGGTTTCTCTGGATATAACCAGATTAATATCGCACCAGTTGATCAACACAAGACGGCCTTTATCTGTCCGTGGGTCACTTTCGCTTATAAAAAGCTCCCTTTCGGTCTCAAGAATGTCGGCGCCACCTTCCAACGTTGATCCAGGTGGATGTTGGTGACCACCCACCTATCCCATTTGCACCCCCACAACTGTCTCTTTTCAATTTCCGTAATTGTAGCACAATTTACTATTTTTAGCAGTTTTTTTGGGTCCTAAACTTTTGGAGCCGTTTTGAGGCCCTAAACGACGTTTTTTGGGAAATCTGGGGGCAACATGGGTCCATGGACTGATGTTGCCCTTCCCAAAGTGGTATTTCTCAGATATATCTTTCTAACGAGCTATCATACGCGTCAAACAGAGATCATATGCCAAAGTTACGACCCTGATAAATTGATGTACCAATTTACCCAAAACGGGGCCCACAATTTGGTGTTTCATCTTCTAGGGTTAGATTTTGGAATATGAAGGGTTTTCCATTGTTTCTCAACAATAAATAGGCCTTCGAGCCTCATTGTAACACAATTCAGAACAGTTCAGAGGCAT
>APFE030235903.1:18929-56013 GCA_000404065.3 Pinus taeda
TTAATGAATCCCACATCAACGACACAAAACGAAGCAAATGATTTTGGAGGTGAAAACAAACTGATGATACAGGGTTCAAGGTGGCGGTCATGAAGGAATGAAGCATGAATGTATTGCAGTGGGTGAGACATAGGTAAATTGTCTAAATGACTTCTCTTGAACATATCGGCAACACTAACGATGGATTGGTAGCATTAACCCCAAAGATGGATGGTGTGATGGACCAATGGTGAAGACCAGTGAACGGAACAACCCAACCCGGCATGGATGCGGAAGGAAAGTGTCATGTTCAAGAGCGACTTGCTAGCAATAAAGTTTCTTCTTGTTTTCTTCCTAATTTTCCCCAGTCATTGCTAACCAGAACCTCTTTATTTTTGTCAAGCATGAGGAGGATAACATATGCTTGTTCTATAGTCCGCTCTTCGGGCGAACCTGTCGCTATATTTTAGCGAGCCTAGCAACAGTGAAACTCGTTCTCGTCTTGTTAGATGAGTTTGTCTCTATTTAGTTTTAACGAGTTTAACGACAAAGATAACTCGGTCTCTTTCAATTTTAGAGAGTCTGAAAGAAATGGAAAGAAGACTTCAAAGATTCTTTTTCGTTGTATAATCCCTTAAGTCCGAAAAAGTGTAAAATAATACAAAAGGGATGAATTTTCGATAGTTTTAATGAGCCAAACAGGACAAGCACTCGATCTTTTTGTGTAATAATCCCTCAGGTCCAAAAATATTAAAATCTAGAGGAGGGATAGCACTTCCGATGCCTTTTAACGAGCCGGAGAGGCTAATCGCTAGGCAATATTTTCATATCTTACGAGTCAGGTGGAAAGAGCTTAAAGAAGACTCGTTTTCGAGGAACGAGTGATAGTTTCGAGTAGCAGCTGATTCCAGGTAAGATTTGGAATTTTCCAATCACGACAGTGTTACAAGGATGGCTAGCAGAATAACTCTTTGTAGATGTTCCTTGAAGCGGTAAACAATCATATGGGGGTGAATGATCGGCTAAAAATAGAGTGGAGGTGATGGCGAGAACACGACCAAGGCCCAAAAGCTGGTGATAATGCATTCACAATGGTTATTTACCTGTTCATTTTTTAATGAGCTTAAACGTGGGGAGAAACACTTTCTCATGACTTTAATGAGCTTGAACTATGCGCTAAAATAGCTCGTGGAGAGTTTATTTTTTAACGAGCTTGAACCCTTGCGACAACATTGCTCGCCAGTCGTATGATAAGAATGTCTCATTCAAAATGCTATTTTTTATGGAGCTTGCACCTTTTGAAGCTTTGCTCTGGATCCTTTTTCATGCACACTAGGAACGACCAACTACGCCCCTTTACTTAACTACCAATATCACCATCAAGGCTAGGTAGGACAATTTTTCCTTTACTTTTCCGGCACGCAAATTTCCCCTACAAAGATGAATGGTTTTGGCCACTCACCCGACCTAGGCAATTGAAGTCAGTGGAATCATAGAGCTAACATTAGCTAGTCATTTCTCGCTTGCTTACAAAAGGGTTCCATGCCCCCAGGTATAGCGAAAAATTTCCAGGTTACCAAGAAAAATGCTTCCTCAGCGATGTCTATCAAAACAGACAAAGGGGAGTGGCGTAGAGATACTCCACTCACATAACTTTAACGAAGGTATCTAATTCCAGCCTGTTCCCATTTTCCTGTGAGGATGGGTTCGCCAGACTAGTGATATATCCCTCGTGGAAATCTACTCTATACCCAAGGTTTTCCTGCCTACGCAGACTAGGGTGCATGCCCCCTAGGTTTCAGTCACACCTCTCTGAATCACTCGCGCTCATCAGGTGGACGAACTAGAGACCGATGAGACATTTATTGCGTGAAAAGACCATTTGAGGATGACATTTGACTATTTGCGATGTGTGATCCACGGAATGACATTTGGTCCATGAGCTTGACCATTCTGCCTTCATGCGGAAAACACATTACTCTAAAGAGTGAGGAGACGATGGCTCCCATGTAATAACTATAGTCACATCCAAGGAGTAGATTATAATCTAAAGGTCCTCGAACTACCATAATGTTCATGTGAACAATTTTCCTTCTCAAAGTAATGGGCACATTCGGAAGGATCCCTAAAGGTCGACTGGTTCCCTTAACGAACCCTGTTAGATTTCTCATTTTAGGCAAAAGGGATGGCGAACCAAGCGCTTTCCAAGCAGTTGAGGAAAGGATACTCACAGAAGCCCCTTCATCAATGATGGTACCAACCATGACCATTCTGTAAGCTTTTACAATGATTCTGAATGGTACACTGGCTGGTAAACGGGGTCTGCCTAGTAGATTCTAGTCGAAGGAAACAACTAGGTTTCTTGGTGGTGGGACCGAATAGACGACTGGGTAGGTCTCTGATCAACTTCCTTCCTGCGGTAAAGGAATGGGAGGACTGCTTCCAAGCTCATCGGAGTCAGTGTTGATGAAAAGAATTTGAACGATGTCGTTCTCTTTCTCTTCAGTGACGGTATCGTTTGAAGATGAACACTCTGAAGGAAATACTGGGTCAACTGCGGTATCAACCCTTTGACTTTCGTCTGGTATGGATTCTGAGGGTTCATTTTCAATGATAGGTGCTTCGGCTAACCACAAGGATGGGCCAGTCAGATTTTCAACCGGTGGAGGGCTCGGCAAGAGTTTTTGATATCCAGGAGGAAGTCGTAACGGTGAAATTGGACGATTATCTAAAACTCTTTTAGCCTCTTCAAGGAAGGGACAATGGTGGATGGCGTGATCACCTTCACACAACTTAGAAGGAAGTTTAGGATTCCTTCTTTGTCCATGTGCTTCACTTTCACTGGTTGATGGTGAGCATTCAACTTGATTTCCAGAGGTTGATGTTACCAGATTGTGTAAACGAGGAGACCAGTCCCTTAAGATCCGAGGGATGCAAGGACAATCTCGGTGATAGTGGTCTCCATTGCAAATGACATAAGGAGATTTAGGTTTTGACTATACGGTGTGTGGATTTTTTCTAGACGATACTTGGTTGCTCCCTTTCGATTTTGGTTCCTTTTTCTTCTTTTCCTTTTTCTCTTTCTTCTTCTTCTTCTTCTCAGTTACTTGACTTTTAGCTTTATCAGCTTTATCAAGTGAAGAGGAAGGAGGAGAGGGAGAATCAGATGAAGTAGAACGTTGGGAGACAACTCTAGTGTCGTCTAGTTGCTGATTAGACTGTTCAGGAATTACGGAATTCTGAATGACAGAGGTAGAGAAGAGCCAGACAGGCAAACCAATTGTCAATCCTGGAGGTGACAAAGTGGCCATATTGGGTGGACCAACATCTCCCTAAGAAAGAAAGGGACTAGGATTTCCTTCACGGGGAAACTCTTGGTTGGCAGACTCCATTTTCTCAACCTGAAGATCAACGGGGGAATTTGTGATGTTATTCCGATTAAAATAAATTTTTAGACACTTGGACACAGCTTGTTTTTTCAATTTTAAAGGGTCGAGAAAAAAAAAAAGATGACTATAGTCACCTTCAATTTTTATTGAGCTTGAGGTGACAAGCACTCAGAGGACCTTTTCCTTTAAGGAGTCTAAAAAGGAGCAAAATGGACTTCTCTGGAGATATAGGTAGAGAGGATTACCAAACCAATCGTAAAACTGCAGAATACTTTTTATGGTATGACAGTCAGTCTTCTCGAATGCTGTGTTCGGTGCATTACGATCGATAGAGCAGCAGACACGGCTTCCTAAGGATAAAGGATGCAACCTATTGTGGTCTCCCAATATATACGTGACGGTACGTGGGAGCACAAGTCCGTACTGGCACTTGCCGTCTCAGAGTGGAGGAATCATCCAACCAGCATTGAAAGCAATAGTTACCAGGCTTTACGACATCGGAATACGTCTCTAGCCTAAACCTCTAGATGTTGTGCGTTAAGTTCCAAAGTATTGTTAGATTCATTGGATTTATTTTAAGTTGATCTTACTTAACAGTTTGCCTTTCAGGTTCACCATGTGATGTATGTATAATTCCTAAATGCAGTCTAAGATGATAAATAGACGTTTCATCTTCTTTCAACAATGAAAATCCTAGCGACTAAAGGGAAGAAAGTCAAGCATCTTTTCTTCACAGAGCACAGAGCACAAGCTAATATGCACAATCCTAAATCAAGCCAAGCATTCAAAATGCAAATGCACATGCATGTATTGGTTTTCAGCTCTCTTAATGTGTAAATGACACTAAGAAAGGTATGTGCAAAACTGAATTACTTTTAAAGAACTAAAAGATGACTATAGTCGCCTTCAATTTTTATTGAGCTGTAATCGTGTTGAAGGAACTACTGAGAATCAGCCAAATGAGGAACAATGCACTTTCGGATTTCCCATTGTGGATCTGAATGGAGTAGTTAAGATGAAGATTATTCCACCCTCTGTTCTCCCTCATTTCCATGGTAAGGTACATGAGTACCTAGATTCTTTTTTATTTGAGTTTTATATATTGTGTAGAAGCTATGATTATTCTTCAGATGCCCAAAAGCTAAAACTATTTCCTACAACTCTCAAGGATTCAACATTATGCTGGTTCATGGGGTTAGGAGGAAATACTATAGCGTCTTGGGAACAAATGAATATAGTATATTTAACTAAATATCTAGAATATTTCAAAACAAGAGAAATACAAGATGAGCTTTTTAGCATTGCAAAAGGTGAAGAAGAGACATTGGAAGATTACTTAGAAAGAATTTTATACATTCTTCAAAGATAAAAACAAAAATTTGATATAAGTACTATTAGAACCTTATTCTTGCGAGTACTTACTGACGGTTGTAGAAATAATTTGAACTTGCTAGGGCAAGGGGATATTGCTCAAAATAATTTTGAACAGATTTGTGACTTGTGCAAGAAATTTTTATGAAATCAATCTAGATCTGTTAGAGGAAACCAAAGTAATTATAAAAATAATATATTTGGATCCACAAATGCTATGATTATTGGTTTGGAAAATAAAATTGACAACATGAGAATTGAAATTATGAATACTATTAGCAAACAAATTGATTCTTTAAAATTTTAGCAAAATTTAGTAGAAGAGCAAGAAACATTGTCCATTTGTCCTAAATGTAGGAAAAAACATCTTTTGTGTGAATGTCTTGAAGATGTTAATAGTGCTAATAAATGTGTGATATGTACAGGAAAACATCCTACTGAGGAATTCCTTTCTATACTGGGATTGAAAGCTGCATTTGAAGGAGAGCATGAGGAGCATGAGCCATTACATGGTATGGGAGCACAAAAATCACGGCCTCAGGTAGGTGCAGGTGTGACTCCTAAACATACTCTGTATTTTTCTGGTTAAAATGCACCACCATATTCCTACCAAAATACAAACTACTCTTAGCCTTGGCATCATTGATATCAATTTCAGTATGGGTAATCATCTCCACCTTGGCAACAAGGGTGGAGGATCACCACACAATCAATACCTTGCACCAACACAGTCATATCTCACTACTTATGCACCTTATCCCATGGCCCGGTTTACAATGACACCAAATTTTCCTCAACAAACTTAGGCCATGCCATCATTACCATTACCACCACCCTTTTGACCACCTCAACTGCCTACACAACGCGTACCAAACACAAATAATAAACCGGTGCAAATGATGCATTCTATCAAATTGCTTCCTTTCACTATTGATCAAACTATGGCAGTTGGGGTTAATGACCTTCAACTTAGATGAGGAAGGGTAGTAAATCTAGAAAATCAAAAACGAAAACAACCCATGGTGATCATTGAGGAGAAAATTGATGAGGAATCTCCCAATCATTCGAAAGAAGATGTCACCATTCGACCTATTCTCGCACATTCAGATCCCTTATCATCTTCTTCAAACCAACCTCACTTTCCAGAGAGACTGGTTATGGAGAAATATGACCTCATGCTTGAGCCTAACTTGGTTACCAAACTTAGGAATAATTTTATAAAGGTTCCTTTGCTTCATGCCATTAAAGAGATCCCCATATGTACTAAAATTATTAAGGATCTCTGTCTTAAAAAATGACGGAGGAAAAGAGTAGAGCCACATACCATCTAGTTTATTGGAAGAGCAACCAAGTTAATGACAGGGAATGCTCAAATGGAAAAATATACTGACCCTGGAAACCCAGTTGTTTCTCTCCAGATAGGTGATGTCCTTATCTGTAACGTATTAATAGACCTAGGAGTAGCTATCAATGTTATGACTAGGAAAACCATGGAACAAATTTGGTTGGACTACATCCTCCCTACCCCTATTGTGCTTGAAGTTGCTGACTGATCTGAAATTAGGCCAAATGGTGTATTAGATGATGTGGTTGTTTCAATTGATTCTTGGGAATACCTTGTGGATTTTATTGTGCTTCAGCCAAAAAATCCTATTGGAGGAAATCCCTTGATTTTGAGATGATCATGGCTTGCCACAATAGATTCCTATATAAGATGCCACTCTAGTGATATGTATATTTCTCATGTAGATGTAGGAAAAATGTCACCTTGTATCCACCTGTTAGAGCCATTTAGGAGCTTTGAGATACCTTATGGCTAGACTATAACAGTGTTGATGAGGAGACCTGATCTGTTTCTTTGATCCATCAATATACTGAGTCAACAGAGGAGGGTGAAATTCAAGATTTCTTACACAACTTGGACACTATGTCAAATTTTGACTCATTATATCATATATTTAGCCCGATTTTTCAAGAAAACTATGATTCCCATCCCTTTTCACTACAAAGTTTAGCTACATCTACTAGCATTCTCGAGTCCGATACCACACTTGTTGAGATTAGTCCAGGCAAATATTTATATATTAGTTCAGACTTGGACCAAGCCCAACAAGACCAACTTGTGATCTTGTTACAAGACCATCTTGGTGCCTTTTCATGGAGCTATGAGGACATGAAAGGTATCCCTCCTTAAACTTGCACTCATCATATTTACATTCAAGAACGAGCTCAACCTATTCGAAAG
This sequence comes from Pinus taeda, assembly GCA_000404065.3. NCBI lineage: Eukaryota > Viridiplantae > Streptophyta > Pinopsida > Pinales > Pinaceae > Pinus > Pinus taeda. The sequence goes on from APFE030235903.1 coordinate 25,914, forward strand.
TCCCAAAGGCACATGAATCTCACACTAAGAGATATTGCTAAGGAAGAATTAGAAAAAGTCTTAGATTTCGGATTTACCTATCCTATATCTGGTAGTTAGTGGGCCTTTCCGCTGGTGATAGTTCTGAAGAAAGATGGTAGATGGTGTTTTTGCATTGACTATAAATAATTAAACAAATCCACTCTCAAGAATTATTTTTCCCTTCCCTTTATCGATTGGGTGCTTGATACCCTTGTTGGTAAAAAGTACTTTTCATTTTTAGATGGCTTTAACAATTATAACCAAATACAAATCACACCCAAGGATCTGGAAAAAACCACTTTTAAGTATCCATGGGGAATATTTTCCTATCAAGTGCTTCGTTTTTGACTTTGTAATGCACCAACTACCTTTCAAGGGGTAGTATTGGCCTTTTTTTCCAACCTTAAGTGTGTAGATGTTTACATGGAGGATTTTTCAGTATTTGATGATTTTTTCCAAGAAGCCTCAAAAATTTAGAAAAAGTGTTTTTTGTTTCCAAGAATATTTCCTCACTTTGAGTGATAAGAAATGTAGACTGATGTGTAAATTGGGGGTAGTTATTGGTCATATTGTCTCTAACAAAGATATTCGTGTAGACCTAGCCAAAATAGAAGTTACCTTACATCTTCTTGCACCAAAAAGACAAAGGGAAGTAAGAGGATTGCTTGGACATGTGGGATATTACCGGAGATTCATTGAAAACTTTTCTAGGATAACTACTCCTCCTTTTGACTCTTAGCTAATGATAACAATTTCTCTTGGACTAAAGCTTGCCAACAAGCTTTTGAGGATCTAAAGGAAAAACTAGTACATGCACTAGCCTTGAGGGGACCTACCTGGTCTCTTCCACTTCATATTTCCTCATATGCCTCAGATACTGCTATTGGCGCATCCTTAAGACAAGAAGAAAATCAACAATCCTACACTATCTACTTCATTAGTAAAAAAATTTCACCTGCTGAATCAAATTATACTGAGAATCAGAAAGAGTTTTTATCTATGATATTTGCTATTAATAAATTTAGACACTACATTATAGGTTATGAAGTACTTGTACATACAAACGATTCTGCCATAAAATACTTAATGGATAAACCTTTGACTAGTGGTAGAGTGACTAGGTGGTTACTTTTACTACAGGTATTTAATGTTACCATTATCGATAAACAAGGAAAATCCAATGTTGTAGCTGATTATCTTTCTAGAATAAACAATCCTGGTGAAATAATTCTTGTAGATGATTCCTTTCCTAATGAGAATCTTTTTTCTGTGTCATCAAAATCTCCTTGGTTTGCTAATATAGCTAATTACTTAGTTACAGGAAAAACACTAACTCATCTATCTACTCGAGAGAGATGGAATATTATTGAGAAAAGTGCCTCATATTCTTGGATTCAAGGAGACTTCTTTTACACCAGACGTGGCCTCATTATTTGTAGATCTGTGATAGAGGAAGAAGTGTTTGATATCTTGAAGGATGCCCATGACGAACCATGAGGGGGATATTTTGCTAATAGAAGGACAACATATAAAATCCTTCGTGATGGCTACTTTTGGCCTTCCTTGTTCAGGGATGCCAAACAATATGTCAAGCACTATGATAGTTGTTAGCAAATGGGCCAACCTGGTCAAGCTAATGAAATTCCTTTGTGTCCTCAAGCTATGATTGAATCCTTTGAAAAGTGGGATATCAATTTTGTAGGACCTATAGCTCCAACATCCTTAAACAAAGGAAGTATCTTGGGTTGAACATATATTGTAAAAAAATGGGTAGAAGCTAAACTTGTTTCTTTTTCCATTGAAAAAATTGTAGTTGAATTTTTATTTAGTGAAAAATTTACTAGATTTGATGATTCTAAAGAAATTGTTTCTGACAATGGACCCCATTTTGTTTCTAATCTGGTGAAATATATTATGGATCAATATAAAATTCGGCACAGGAAATCAACACCATACCACCCATAGGCAAATGGCCAAGTAGAATCTACTAACACAGTGATCGAGTCCATTCTTACCAAAATAGTGAACCTTCAGAAGAAAGATTGGGAAAACAAGTTACCAGAGGCCTTATGGGCTTATAGAAATACCTGGAGTAATAGCACGGGTCATACACCTTATGAGCTAGTGTAAAGAAAGAAGGTCCTATTGCCGATTGAATTCTAGATCAAAAATTTCAGTTCTGTTGTCTAATTAGGATTGGATCTCTTAGAAGTACAACAACAACGTCTCTTACAATTGAATGGACTTGATGAAATCATAAGGGATGTTGTCCAACATAATACATTAAAGCAACAACAACGAAGTAAATGGCATGAAAAGCTGATAAAATAGAAGTAGTTCCAACCAGGTGATTGGGTACTATATGATTCTAAATTCAAATAGTTTAAAGGGAAATTTTGTACATGTCGGATGGGACCATATGAAGTGGTGAAGATTTTTGAAAATGGAGCAGTATAAATCAAGACCATTAATGGATAGGAATCAGTTTTCCTTGTAAATTGGCATAGACTTAAAGTATATTTCCAGCCCACTACTAAGGAAAACTTTATACAACAAGTGAAACAACAACCATAATTAAGAATGGTAGGTGGTGATGTCAGCCTACTACAAATCTGATTTCTCTTTTCCAATTTAAAAAAAATGAAAATTAAAAAAAAAATATCCCAGAAGATTAACAAATTGAAAAAAAATTCTCTACCTATGACTGCAAAAATCAGCTTGCTCACATGGTTATGGAAGGATCCGCCTGAAAACCAACATGCTGGTGCATGGATTAGTTTTTTTTATAATAAAAAGGGATGTTACTTGTTTATTGTAAATGATGATTGTCATTGAGAAGAAGCTGGTATTTGTAAAAAATTTCTGGTGACAACAGAATGAATGGCAGGGTTGAGCCCTTATCCAAGTTCAAGGCAATTGACATGGAATATTTCACACAAGTAGCATAAAAATATATCTATAGTTAATTCATTCATGGTACAACACTATGTGGTAGAGATATCTGTGAATTGATGTAAAATCTCCACCTTTCTTCTTATTCCTTTTTTGTAATTTCCCCTTTATTTCCTCTTTTGTCCTGGTTAAAATTTTCCTCCTATTCTTCACAAATTTTCCTGTCCCAACTTTTATTTTCCCTCTTATTCCTAAAAAAATTTCCCCACTCCCTTTTCCTATATCCCTCTGCTGGTTTATCTCATTCTAATTGCCCTCAATAGTTTCGTTCCGTTTTTAAAAATTTATCCCCGTTCCGCTTCTTTCTTTCCCTAATATTTTTGTAGGATCTGATGAATCTTTGAAGACCTCACTTGATTAGATCAAGGAAGCATAATGACACCTGGAAACTAGTGATAGAAGAAAATACTTTAAATTATACAATTTATTGATGAATTCAACCTGTGTATAACAAAGGAAATTTGATTTTGTGAGAATCCATTATGCAGTACAGGAAACACAACTTCTGGTGCAAGAATATGTTTCAATACAGGAAAGTTGGGTTCAAGGGGAGGAACCCTATCAAAATATATGAATTTCATTGAAATCATGCATTGTAATGGATTGTTTGAAGCATTGTTTAGAAGTACAATGGCTATTTTTGAAAAGCCATGATTGTTAAAAATTTTATTTGATTGACATTATTTATCTTTTTTTTTTTTGCTGAAGTAAGAGCCGAACCTTCTATTTCATTAATTCAAGAAAAAAGTTACATAGTATACAAGAACCTATCCATTTACAATAACGTAGGAGAAAAGGTAACCCTGCCAATGACAAATACCCCCCGCCTTATACTAGAAAACCCCAAACCCATGAGAAACAGACTCCGAAGGACTACAGGAATCCCAATCAGGGAATATCTAGAAAAATCACACCCCTCAAAGCCAACCAACGATAATGGTCACCCCTGACCACGTAATGCATGTATAGAATGGAATAGGAAAAGACGTGCCAACAGGATGAGTGGAAATAACCTGCCTGGCCCCATAAAACAACGCAAACAATTCCAACCGTCAATCTAGGTTGCTGGATCTAACGGCCAGGAGCCATTTTGCGCCACCTAACATGATTGAACCATAATGTTTGATGGAGGGCGGTTTCCAAATCTTCCACCCTGCCGCCGTGTTGTATTCCCTATGGGATTTCTTCCAAAACTGCAAAACCACTTACCACTCAAAAGACATGCGATTTCAAGAAAACCAACTAGGGTAAGGTTTCCTAGGTCGAAAGAGGAAAGGGGGAAAATTCCTACTACCAGAAAAAACCAACCGCTTGTTCTGCCTATTCTTAAAACAGAATCTGAACCTAATACGGTGATTGTTTGGAAATTGACCCCGCAGATTGCTGTCCGAACTTGGAATGCCCCCCTTCCTGATTCATCCTGATGGGCTATGGATGCACTTTTTAGAAAATTCCTTTCGTGCTATTCATCCTAGCCCAATATTGAAAAACTTCCCTATCCTCTACAGCTTGATCGTCATAGAGAGCCTTTAGACAACTTTGAGGTATCTCCTACCATTTTTTCGCCATCCCACAGTCTGCATTGTTCACGCCTTGATTGGCCAGTAAGTCCACTAGCTGATTGGCATTTCGTCGAACATGGTTGAAACTTACAGTTTGAAGTCCCTGGAGATGAACTTTAATTCTTTGATAAACCTAGATTATTTTCCAGTGATTTGAGACTTTCTCTGGCTGAGAACCACCTGATTCTTTTCATAGAGTTAATGGTTATCTCTAAGTCCACTTCTATAATGACATTTGAGCGATGGTTCTGAATCAGAAGCTCTAGAAAATGCTCCAAAGCCATCAATTCCGCCATGTTATTGGTGGCTCTTGCTAAATGACAGTGGAAGATAAAGATAATACTACCCTCTTCATCTCTTAAAGCTCCTTCATAACCAGTTGTTCCCGGGTTGCCTTTTGAAGCACCATCGATGTTGTATTTCAGATATCCTTTCGGTGGAGGTTGCCAAAATTCCTTCTCTGTAACCGTAGCTATATCCTTCCTATTTAGTCCTTGGGGAATAATCCCTTACATTCCTAGTTGCTTGAGAGTTCTTATCTCAGTCTATGAGGGGGGATTCTTGGGGATATTGCGAAATGTGGTGCTGATTGTCTCCCAGAGCTATTTCAAGATCAAATCAAATAGTCGACGAGGGGAAGACTTTTCATTTTTGAAAATTATTTTATTTCTTTCTTTCCAAAAAGTCCAGATAATGAAGCATGGTGTGAAGGCCCAGGCCAAATTTAGGAACTCATTCTTCGTATAGTTTCTTCTCCATTTGTTTAGGGTATTTGTGATACTTCCACTATCTCTATTTGACTGATGAAAAACTGTAGAGAAAGGATCCCACAGCCAGGTGGTGTAAGAGCAACTATTGATAATATGCTCCATTGTCTCCTCCTTCTCTTCACAGAGCTGGCATCTAGAAGGCCACATAACTCCTCTTTTCCTAATGTTGGCCCAAGTCAAGATTTTCTTATGATGAACCAACCACATGAAAATCTTGATCTTCATCCAACTTTTGTGTCTCCAGAGATGCTGCCAGGTCTTGTTTGGAACACTAGAATCAAGCCCAAGGAGAAAACATTTGGCTTCCTTAAGATTAAAGGTGCCTTTATTGTTATTACCCCATCTCAATTGATCATGCCCCTTTGTTACTAAGATCATCCTTTGTTTTAGAAAGCCCCAAAGTGCCTTTGCTTTAATTTTTAAGGGGTTGTCATCTCTGTAGTCAATGTTTCTCCATCTTCTCCACTTTTCGGAGATATGAGTGAGATCCCAGAAATCCTTTACTTTGATTAACCCTTGGGAATCTATTCCCTGCTTGAGGCTTAAAAATTACTCTGTTAATAGCGTTGGTTCTTGTTTCCATTTGTCCTCCCAAAAGAGTGCTAGATCTCCTGCTCTAATTTCCCAGAAACTGTTCTTTTGTACAAGGCTTCTGTTTTCCCATTCTCTATTCCATATGTAAGAGCCTTTTATAATTCCGGAAATTATTATGAGATCATTAGTGTGCTAAGAACTGGCATATTTCTCTTTCCAGATCCTGGCCCAATGGGCTTTTGTCTCTTGAACACATCACCACCAAATCTTGGCTCCTAGAAATTTACTAAGAATCTCCTAATCATCTAAGCCTAGACCCCCATGGCTCTTGGGTTTATAGATTTTATCCCAAGAAACTAGGGCCCATTTCTTCCTTGTTTCCTCCTTACCCCAAAGGAAATCTCTTTGTATATTCCTGAATTTATCTAAGACACCTTTGGGAGCTAGGAGAACTAATAACATGAATACTGGGATAGATTGTAGAACCGCCATTGTCAGTACCAATCTACTAGCCAGGTTCAAGGCTCTGAAGGTCCATTTTTTGACTCTGTCCTGCAACTTATTAAGCACCAGTTCCCAAATACTCTTGTGCATAGGCCTGGCTATAAGAGGAACTCCTAAATACTTTGAGGGGAGGAAATCTCTTTGGAAACCAAGAATTCTTGAGATATTTCTCTGACTAGCAATGTTAGTATTTAAGAAGAAGATTTTTGACTTAGAGAGATTGACTTCCATACCTGTAGCCATGGAAAAATCCTTTAGGATTTGATTGCAGGTAGAAGCCTCTTTGACTGTGGGGATTCCTTGCAGCAAGGTATCATCTACAAATTGTTGGTGAGTCAGAGCTAGACCATTCTCAGATAATTGAAGACCCTTGATTTTTCCCATAGCCATGGCATGCTTAATGGACCGTCCAAGTCCTTCCATAATGAGAATGAAGAGAAAGGTAGATATTGGGTCTCCCTACCTGAGGCCTCTAGAAGGAGTGAAGGTCTCTGAGGGAGAGCCATTCACCAAAATTGAAAAGCTAGAAGAAGTCACCAGCGCCATGACCCATCTGACCCAGTTGTGATCGAACCCAAAAGTAGTGAGAACCTTCTTGATGTAAATCCGATTCACCTTGTCATACGCTTTGGTAATATCCAATTGCATGATCATCCCCACTTTCCTTTTGCTGGTTAGCGTGTGAACCACCTCATGGGCTTGAATAATGTTATTTAGAATTTGTTTTCCCTCCACATAACCTGGTTTTTCCTTGACACTAGAGAAGGAAGGAGGGGTTTGAGTCTATTAGCCACTACCTTGGATATTATCTTGTAAACCACATTACATAAAGCTATTGGTCTATACTTTTCTGCAGTCTGAGATGAGCCCTATTTGGGGATCAGGGAAATGAAGGAGGTGTTGAGGGCTTTCAGGATAGTTTTGCTACCCCTGGAATCCTCCACCACATTCAAAATGTCCTCTTTGACTATATGCCAACAATATTTAAAAAAATCCACATTGAAACCATTCGGGCCTGGTGCTTTGCCATTCTGCATGTCTTTGAGAACCTCACTAACCTCCTCTTCAATAACTAATCTATTGAGGTTAAAATTGTCCTCTCTGGACACTAGCTTAGGGATATGCCTTGTAATTCCCCTGATGGATTGATCCCTGTCTGGATTGTTTTCCCAAGTGATGTTTCGAAAATGTTGAACACGCACATCTTCAATATCCTTATGAGTGTTATGAAACTCCCCATCCTTGTCCTTTATCGTAGATATTCTATTTTAAGCTCTATTAGCCATAGTCGATTTGTGGAAAAATCATGTATTCCTCTCTCCTTCCTTGAAACATTGAACTCTAGACTTTTGTCTCCAAAATATTTCCTCTTGTTTGCATAAATTTTCCCATTCTTGGTGGTGTTTATCAACCTAATCACTTTTGACATTGTCAAAGCCATCTTTGATCAGTGTTTGGTTGAGTTCCTAAATTTTGATTTCCACTGATTTTTTGTCCACAAAAATGTTACTGAAATCCTTCTTGTTCCATTCTTTAATTGTAAACTTAATGTGCTTTAGTCTTTAATGAAGGAGGTAAATTTTTAATCCTTGGAATTGCAAGTCTTCAGACCACCATTTTTCAATGTTACTGATAAAATCTGGGTGGGAGAGCCATATATTCTTGAATTTGAAGGGTCTATTCCTGGGAGAATCTATACCCTTAATTTCCAATTGGATCGGCCAGTGATCTGAACCTCCAAAGGGAAGAACTCTTGTTGTTATTTCCTTATTTATAAGCATCAACTCGTCTGATATCATAAACCTATCTAACTTAGAGGCTAACAGTTCCTCACCTCCTCTTTTGTTATTCCAAGTAAAAAGGTCGTTGCCTGATTCTGAGTCAACCAATTTCATATTATCTATGAATGATTGGAATGCTGAGTTTTTGTTTAGCGCTCAGGTACCTCCTTTTTCTTTGAAAGAGATTTGATCATGTTGAAGTTCCCCCCATGATCCAAGGAATTCCAGCCTATCTATTCTTGAGGTCAATAAGGGATTCTAGCAATTTGATTTTATCATCTATTCTTTGAGGACCATACACATTTGTGACCAGGAATGTTTCTGAAACCCCTATTGGTTGAATTACCACTGATAAGTAATTTCTAGATGCCTCTACATCAATTATGTTGACCCTTTGGGGGTTCTAGAGAGTGAGAATGCCCCCACTGTGTTCTCAGCTTTAACCCCTAGAAACTCAAATTTATTGAGCCATTTGCTATGTATTAGTCTTATTTTCTGAATGGAACATTTCGTTTCCTGGATGAAGATCATATCTGACATATCTTGTTTCATTCTATAACTAAGCATTCTTTGTTTTCTTCTACTACCTAGACCTCTGATATTCCAAGATGTGAACTTCATATTTAAAGACTTGTAAAGGAGTAACTGGATAGGTCTTTCATCCTACCCAAGTCTATCATTAACTTTCCACACTCCATCAAAAGCTCCTTCTGCGTTTTCCTACCCCTCTTCTTGCCTACATTTCTAGTAGCTACTCTTGGAGTTGATTTCATTGTTTTCACTCCTCTATTTTCCTACTTGTCAGTGCTTTTTCCTATACCTAACTCCCTTTCCTGTGTTTTCCATAAAAACGACTATTGTATTCTGTTGCAATCTTCTTGAGGTAATGAATCTATCCCTTCCATGGTTCCCTGCATCAAGAACCCTTCCAGATCTAGGTGTTCCTTATCTAGAATTTCCTGAATTTCATGGTCCTCCCGATCTATATCACTCTGGGTCATTTCCTGATCCATTTCTAGTTCTGTTTCACTCATCATAGTCTCTTTCTTATTACCAATCTCTTTTGTTGGGTGTAGTTATCTTCCTTCTCCTTTTCATTAGGGCCTTCCTACATAGATTGGTCTTCATTTCTCATTTCTTCATTCTCTTCTAGTACTTGAAACCTATTCTGACTGGTCTTTTGCCCCTCATTACATTGTTGCTTTGGTCCTTTTTTGCCTCATTTACCTCTACTTGCCACTTTCTAAAAGCTTTCTGTGTCCTTCATAGTATTAGTTTTGCCCTTGTTGTCTACTTTACTATGAGGGTAGTCTCTGAAAAAGTGACCATGTTCGTGGCATTTACGGCATCTGAACGGGATATGCTCATAATCCATAGTTTTCACCCATTCCTCATTAACAAATTCCAGGATAATTTCACCTGGAAGAGCTCCTGATAGATCTGTTTCTACACAAATCCTTGCATAGGAAGTGTATTTACCCCTCCTTGTGGCTTCCGAATCTTTGACAAAACGACCTAGTTTGTTGCCTGTGGCAGCAAGTAATTTAGTTTGCCAGTAATCAAGAGGTAGGGAAGAAAGTCTTACCTAGACAGGTACCGAGGTGAAAGTCTCCCACTCTGGAACGAAGTTCATCATCCAAGGTCACATATAGAGGCCAACTGCTACATAAAAGTAGGGTCCTCCTTTGAATATTTTGTCTTTGTCTTCAATGTTTGTGAATACCATGGTAAAAAAATCCCTTTGACCCAAGATGGAGATCAATGCTTCCTTTTGGTTTCCAGTGATATTTGATCCATGTCTATAAAGCCTTTTTAGTGGGCCATAATCCCATGAATTTGAAGATTATGGCGTAAGTCCCCATGTGTTCCCTGTGCACCTATAATGTAGGATCATATAACACTACTGTACGAGTAATCTCCATTTTGGGTCTGCATGGTCCCTTTGTTTTCTTTTCCCTTGTTCCTCGGCTTTTGTCTTCTTCCTCCTTGTCCTTAGTGTTGTTATTTTCCTTGGACTTAGTGTTATAGACATTTTTGGGCACTTCAAACCCAATCATAAATGTCCATAAAATGAGGGCTCCTAAGTCCCTAAAAGTGTTGTGTCACTACCTAAAGGAACAAGGTCAGGTAATTACGTCATCTCCCAGAAGCTCTCCACTAAAAACTGCTCAGAAATGGTCAAAACTAGACCATACTGAATACCCAGTGCAGAGGGTGTGATGCATATCACCTTCCCAGTGTAAAGGGTACAATGCATATTGAATGGCCCCTCTGTAGTGTGTGATGGTTGGGAATGGACAAATGGCAGGGACAAATTGTGAGGTGGAAGATCATGGAATCTTCCATAAGCTTCCCCTCTGACACTTGCCTCTCCGTTTTCGACCAGGGATGAGTAAGAGATCATCATTCTCCAAGTGGAATCAGGAACTATCAGAGAGAGGACACTAATCAAGACCCCAGAAGATGACTCACCCCCCTACAATCATCTATATATGGATCCCTCGTTACAGAGATCCAGAGGCTGGAATCTTGTATCTTGTAAGAAGTGTTGTTGGTTTTCTGGTGTAACTTCATAGTGTTGGGTGATCTAAGCTTTACTTGAGGTGAAGAAGGGCTTTCTTGCTGGAGGATGATGTTGGGTCAGAACATATGGTTGTAATCCTCTTGCTACTATTGATCTTAATAAAGCTATTCAAGTTTTCCTCCATATTCTTGTATGTTTGCTTATATATGCATTTGTATGGTTAACACATATCTGGTCCTGTGTTATTTATGAATATAGATCTTTGTTCTTCGATAGTAGTATGTTGCTGTGATTCCATAGGTGCTCTTTGAAGCTGGGCAGGTGAAGAAGAAGTGGCAAAGTTCTATCAGGAAGGAGAGGAAATAAACAAGGAAATCAAGCGCAAGACTAAGGTTGGTCTCCTTTGTTCCACTCTTATCTATTTTCATAAAGGAAAATGAATGTAGACTTTACTTGTTTGTTTCTAAGATAGCTACCAGTCTTAGTGGGAATAACAGCATCCGAGTGGACACTATTCCTAGTAACAAAATGGTGACTCCACTGGGGAGCGACTAGATTGTTTGTTAGCCTATCTTTGTTTCTTTTATAAACTTACAGACGGAGCCTGAAGCCAAGCCAGCTAGCCTTCGAACTGTATTTGTTATACAAATGCAAAGTAGATCAATGCTGCTTCAGTCTATCTCCAGGTTTTGTTTATGAATTAAACGATCGATCAACAAACAGTCTAATTGCCCTAAGTGGTGGCTCTAGTAACCTCCTTAGATCAACCCCTGTGATTTACATATACTGAGCATCACTTTCTCGGCCTAAATCCCTGAACCGAATTGCAAATTGTGAGTAAAAACTCATTTAAAGTCTCGCACTGGTACGATCACACACTGCCTTCAAGGAAGTTTGTATGCATCGCACTTCCTGAGTGCAGTAGGTGTGCTGCATACTGAATTCATTGTGTGACAGGTGCGATGGTCAGGGAACATTAACTTTACCTTCAGACTTTGGTTTTTCCTCACTATTTTCAGTCCTATTCGGGATTTTTGCTGTCTATGGTCAGTGTATCTCTGTGAAAACCCCCTTCTCTTACATCATTCCGCCTCTATTGTGCAAAGAACTGTAAGTTTTTTTTATGTATTGTGCACCATTTTCAGTTCTCTTTTGCAAAGAAGTAGCATAGTTCAACTGTCATTTCTAAATCTGAAAGTGTCGTAGCTGTCATTTTCAGTTACAGAAGAGAATCACATTGCTCTTGATAGTCGATTATATGGTTACTCTTGTATATGATTTGGATTAGTAGTTTTTAAAGTGTCGAAAAGCAATTTTCATTTCGAAATCACAAAGTGTCTCTCTTACCTTCACTTCATTTTGAAAAGAAATTTGTTGAGTATTGTCGCTTTGAAAAATAATTCAGATTTGTACATAGCTTTCTTATCATCATTCATACATTAAGAAGGCTGAAAACAAATACATGCATGTGAATTTTCATTTACACTGCTTGGTTTGATTTAGGATAGTGCGTTTAGCATGTGCTCTGTGCTCTTTGCTGAAAGATTCTTAACTTTCTTTCCTTAGTAGCTAGGATTTTCATTGCCAAAAGAAGATTAAATGTTGGTTTATCATCTTAGAATGCATTTTAGGAATTGTATACACATCACGCGGTGAACTTGAAAGGCAAATTTTTAAGCAAGATCAACTTAAAATAAATTTAATGAATCTAACAACGCTTCGGACCCTAACGCACAACATCTAGAGGTCTAGGCTAGAGACGTATTCTAGTGTTGTAAAACCTTGTAACTATTGTTTTCATTGTTGGTTGGGTGATTCCTCCACTCTGAGACGACAAGTGCCAGTATGGACTTGTGCTCCCATGTACCATCAAGTATATTTTGGGAGACCACAATAGGCTGCATCCTTTATCCTTAGGAAGCCATCTCTGCCACCCTATCGATCGCAATGCATTGAACACGACATTCAGAAAGATTGACTGCCGTACCGTAAAAAGTATTCTGCAGTTTTGCGATTGGTTTGGTAATCCCCTCTGCGTAGATCTCCAGAGAAGTCCATTTTGCTCCTTTTCAAACTCCTTGAAGGAAAAGGTCCTCTGAGCACTTGTCACTTCAAGCTCAATAAAAATCGAAGGCAACTAGAGTCATCTTTTGTTTTTTCTTGACTCTTTAAAATTGAAAAAACAAGTTGTGTCAAAGTGTCTAAAATTCATTTAATTCGAAAAAACATTTTTCCCTTTTATTTTGAGTTGATCAAGTAATCCACAATTGTGAAAGAAAGTCAGTCAAAACCTCGTCGTTCACGGAGACTTACAAGTCAACCGTCATTGAATCCGGAAGTGAAACCATTCCGAACAAAGCGCACTCACTTGACTAGATCAAAGTCCCCTAGGTTGGTTGGAACAAGCACTCCAACATACTCAGAGACTCTGGTTACTCCGAACATTTCTGGTATCCTACCTCAACAGAAGAAATTTCGCAACAACAAAAGGACATTACAATTGATCCTAGCGTGATGGTAAACACTTCTATTCCTGAACCGGCTCCATCTACAGCTGATTCGGAAGGTGTTACTCCCCAACCATCTGTTGCTACATAACTTATATCTTCTTCAACACCAGAAATATTTTACGGACCTGACGGTCTACCTCTTCCTGCTGGATTGATTGTCATAGAAGAGATTGTGGAAGATCCTCCATCTAACACTCCAACACAACTTGGAGTTGGGATCGCCCTATATCCTTCTTCATCAGAAGAAATTCACCCACTATTGGAAGTTCCTGAAGAATCGCTAGGGAATCTTTTGGATAGGCTTAATATGTCTGAATAATTGTCGACATCAAGGACTGTGTTACCCGACACAGGAACAACAGAAGCTCCTTCTGCTACTCCGACAATGTTCACCGGCATGCCATCCATCCCAACCAGCTCTCAATCACTGGATGGAGTCCATCCCGAGGCTATTTCGACAATATGAACTGTTCCCGTTAGTTCATCCGGAATTATATCTAGAATCTCTTACGTTGAGTCTCAACAAATTGATCCTTCACAAGGTCAATTTGGGCAAACTGGTTACCAAAAGCAAATCATTCCTTTGGGTACTAGATTACCGTCGTATGGAGGGCCGTATACCCTTTCATTTCTTCTTCGGAAGGACAACCATGCGTGAGTTCACAACATAATTTGGGTTATGCTGGAATCATGACTAGCGGTTGGGTGCCAATCCTGCCTCAACAACCAAGAGTTGTATGCTCAATGCAACAAAGTTTACCTATGACAAACATCCCCACTATGCCGGCTATTGTGGCAGTATCGCAAGTACAAGCGTTACCAATTGTATGCCAACCTCAACTTTCGCAGGTTGTAATGCAACAATCTCTTGTATCTACAACACAACCACAATCACCAACTAGTGGAATGGCATAGGTTCAAACGGGGAATGCCAACTCCCATCATGGTCAAACAATTAGTACTTGAAAATAGCCCATGGCTTCACAACCATGGCTGGTGCAATACCAACAACCGCAATTCCAGCAAGCTTACCAAGGATATGAGCAACAAATCTTTGCAAGTAATGGGTAGCCATATAATGGTTATTCCCATCAACCTTACCAAAGTTACCAACATCAAATGCATTATGCTGGTATGAAAAGACCAATTGCTCAAACGATTCCATCTTATCCTGGGTATGCTCAACCAAGCCTGAATCAACAGTTGCCTTTTGTGGAAACTTTAGAGTTACCAGATCTAAGTCGACTAACGAACGATCCAATTGCCTACGCCCCTTGGTGGCCAGCGATTCCGCATAAACTTTCGTCTAATATTCCTAAATTTAATGGAAATATGGGTGAAGACCCGTCGAATCATATGCGACCTTTCATCTATGGTGTTCATTAAACACTCTCAATGATGATTCGATCAGGCTTCACCTCTTTCAACGAATGCTAACTGGTCCGACAGCAAAGTGGTATATCGAACTGCCTAGAGCTTCATTTGATAACTTCAGTACCCTAGCCACAACCTTTTTAACCCATTTTCAATTACCTATAAGGTACGAAACAGGAACTGAGCTACTTACCAATTTCAAACAAACGACGGCCACTCACATATCCGATCATATTCATGAATGGCGACGTCGTTGTAGAATGGTAAAAACGTATGTTCCTGATCAGCTATTGGCCGAATGGTTTATTAAGTCTCTGTTACCTACTATTACAGAATATGTGGCAAAGGGAGGATTCATCAGCAAAGAGCAAGTTATTGCTCGTGCACAATATCTAGACTTGATCTATACTTAGTCTGGCATGCTCTACGATAAAATCCCTGATTCTCCTAGACCATAATTTTTTGTTCCTCCGCCTCCTAAATCAAACAAAGACTCTCATGTTGGCGATGGCGTGATATGTACGAAAAACACTAAAACCGTAAAGGCTACATCAAAAACTGCCCGCACGGTTTCGAGTCAAAATGCAAATGAATAACTTCTAGCCTCGGAAGTAAATGCCATGTTGATAGATAAAGGCAAAGAACCCAAGCAACCAGGAGGCAAGAAGAAAAAACAAGGGAAGAAGAAAAACCAGGAGGACTCATCTACTAAAAAATATTCTACAAACCCTTCTGGGAATAGGAAACCAAAAACTCCATGTCATATATGTGATGAGGACCATTGGACCAATGAGTGTCCATATAAAGAAGAACTTAGAAAATCATTCAAAAGTTCAAAAACTTCGGTTGTATTGACTGATCTGTTTCCAAACCCAGGAACAAATCTAGTTGCTAGCAAAAATGCTTCCCCATCCCAGGTGCTAATGTTGTCAGTTTCAAAGAAACTAAATGATGCTCTCATATTGACAAGGATTAAAGATTACAGGAATCCATAGATGTTGAACAACAAGGATAATGATCAACCTAGTAGTTCAACAACAACTTCAACCTAACTTGTGCCACCCATCATTCCTGAATTAACAATAAAACCGCCAAAGGGAGTAGTACACAAATCGATGTTTAATCCTCGTGCTCGAGTAGCACAACACTATATTATAGTGGAGGATTTAGCCCAATCGCCATCCGCGATGTCGACTCTTGAGGTACTACAAAATTGCCCCTCCCAAAAGCAGGCTTTATTATTAGCGATAGGTGGGATTGACCTAGCATATTCCAATCTTGTGGCCTTTGATCACAAAGGATATGACCCTCAGTTACCATCTCAACTAGCTTTCCTTATTCAAGTGAAAGCCCTCAACAAAACTATTCATCTAACAATTATTGATGAGGGGGCATCTACATGTATTATGTCAATGAGTTGCTGGAAAACTTTAGGCTCACCACCCTTGTCGCAATCGTCAACGACGTTAAAAGCATTTGATGGGCGAACATACACTCCATATGGGATTTTAAGTAACTTGCAATTCGAATCGGGGGGAAAAAAAATAGAAATTGATGTTGAAGTTATCGACAGAAACCTCGATTACAACATCCTACTCGCAAGGCCCTGGATATATGCTATGGTTGTCATTGTGTCAACGTACTTCAGAAAGATTGCATTTCCCTTCCAAGGAGGAATCACAATCGTCGACCAACAAACATTTCTCCGCAACATTTCACAAGTTACGAGAAGCATTCCGATGATCCACGGAAGCTCTCAGTCACTTCAAAATATCGGAGTAGGTCTCCTAAAAGACCCTTCCTTAACGGGGACTTTTTCCCTTTCAACTCCGAGTAAGCTGGCAGAAGTGGCCACAGTGGAAACCTGTCCCATGAGATCTTCTACATCAAAAAAAATGAAGAAGAAATCAGAACATTTTGATAGTATGAATCATCACAAAGCATTTCCTCCAAGCCCTACCATAGCTACATCATCTGATGATCAATTCAGTGATGTTGTACATTATGTACTGGGGGCATTGGAACCAGATCTTTCCTTCATGACCCCTTATGAGTTGTGATCAAAGGTCACCATGAGGATAGTTATTTTACTGTGTCAACCTCTATAAAAAATGAAACAACTCCCTTTCCAAATCGAGTCTTTCAAAGATCTCGAAGGCAAACCTTCATTCTAACCACCGAGTTGAATGCAATGAAGCTTGGGGGACATGCACCTCGATTTGCATTATTATGTTGGGGGCATGCAAACTTATCATGAGCAGTGTTACCGCAAGGTTCAAACTCGTTAAAAAATAAACCTGCCACGAGCAGTTTTAACGTGGAATTCAAGCTCGTTAAAAAATAAACATAAGCAATGAGCAAATGTTTCCCCCCAGAGTTTAAGCTCATTAAAAAATGAACCAATTTTCTAGTAAATAACAAATGTGAATGCATTATCATCAGCTTTTGAGCCTTGGTTGTGTTCTCATCATCACCTCCACTCTGTTTTTTAGCCGATCATTTGCCTCCATTTGATTGTTTACCCTTTCGAGGAACATCTGCGAAGAGTGATTCTATTAGCCATCCTTCTGACACTGACATGATTGGAAAATTCCAAACCTTACCTGGAATCAGCTGCTACCCAAAATCATCACTCATTCCTCGAAAAACGAGTCTCCTTTAAGCCCTTTTCAACTGACTCGTAAAATATGAAAATATTGCCGAGCGATTGGCCTCTTCGGCTCATTAAAGTCATCGGAAGTGCCATCCCTCCTCTAGATTTTAATCTTTTTGGACCTCAGGGATTATTACACAAAAAGATCGAGCTCTTGTCTTGTTCGGCTTGTTAAAACTATCGAAAATTCATCCCTTTTGTATTATTTTACATTTTTTCGAACTTAAGGGATTACATGACAAAAAAGAATCGTTGGAGTCTCCTTTCCATTCCTTTCAGACTCTCTAAAATTGAAATGGACCGAGTTATCTTTGTCGTTAAACTTGTTAAAACCGAATAGCAACAAACTCATCCAAATGGACGAGAATGAGTTTCACTGTCACTAGGCTCGCTAAAATATAGCGACAAGTTCGCCCGAAGGGCGGATTATAGAACAAGCATATGTTATCCTCCTCAAGCTTGACAAAAATAAAGAGGTACTGGTCAGCAATGACTAGGGAAAATTGGGAAGAAAACTTGAAAAAGCTTCATTGGTAGCAAGTTGCTCTTGAACATGACACTTTCCTTCCGAATCCAAGCTGGGTTGGGTTGTTCCGTTCACTAGTCATCACCATTGGTCCGTCACACCATCCATCTTTGGGGTTAATGCTACCAATCCATCATCAGTGTCACCTATATGTTCAAGAGAAGTCATTCAGACAATTCGCCTGTGTCTCACCCACTGCAATACATTCATTCTCCATTCCGTCATGACCACCACCCTGAACCCTGTATTGTCAGATTATTTTCACCTCCAAAATCATTAGCTTTGTTCTGTGTCGTTGATGTGGGATTCATTAAGGCCCTCCTGTGATGGGTCACTTCTTGTCTACATCAGCTCATTATCCAAGAAGTTGACTTAGGAACAACCCTTTCAGTACTTTGAAGCTTGCATGCCTCAATGGCAAGTTTCTCACTTTCGGCGACAAGTTTACATCAATGGCTTTCGACCGAGAGATTTTACGTGGTGTTCGATGCCAAGTCCTTTTTCACACCACATGAATTGTACTATAGTACCTTGAGGGTCATTGTCATTATTGGTGATTCCTCTCGCGCCTGTTAACAGTTCACATCATTGGCTGGTAATCAGGCGATTTCTTTCCATGTTCAACTCTAGAACATTTTTCACATGGATCGACTTGTACTCCGAGTGAAGATTGAACGAGTTTTGAAGACCCTGGATCTAGTTTCATCCATTCGGGCTCTGATATATTCAAGAATATAAAGACATCAAGTGTACATCATTTCCAAACAGATGATCATCCAAATCAAAGGATGATGAGTCCAAATCATCAGTCTGCCACACAGACGATTGTCTGTCCTATGTACATGAAAATGAATTTATAAAGTTGAGCATGGGAATGCCCGCCTAGGCTAGATCATGAAAAAATGTTGTCAAAATAATGTATTGTATTGTATCTTATTACAAGTCACCTCCCAACTCGAAAAAACTTTGGATCCTCATAGTAAAGCATTTCACCCGACATCAAAACGATTAACGACCTCATGCTTTAGGAGGCAACTGTTATAGACATTTTCGGGCACTTCAACCCCAATCATAAATGTCCATAAACTGAGGGCTCCTAAGTCCCTAAAAAGTGTTGCTTCACTGCCTAAAGGAACAAGGTCAGCTGATTACATCATCTCCCAGAAGTTCTCCACTAAAAAATGCTCATAAATGGTTAAAACTGAACCATACTGAAAACCTAGTGCAGAGGGTGCGATGCATATCACCTTCCCAGTGTATAGGGTGTGATTCATACTGAATGGCTCCTCTGTAGGGTGGGATGGTCAGGAATGGACAAATGGCAGGGATAAAATGTGAGGTGGAAGATCATGGAATCTTCCAGAAGCTTCCCCTCTGACACTTGCCTCTCTGTTTGCGACCAGGGATGAGTACGAGATCACCATTATCCAAGTGGAAGCAGGAACTATCAAAAGGAGGACACTAACCAAGACCCCAGAAGATGACTCACCTCCCTACAATCATCTATATATGGATCCCTCATCACAGAGATCCAGAAGCTGGAATCTTGTATCTTGTAGAGAAGTATTGTTGGTTTTCTGGTGTAACTTCATAGTGTTGGGTGATCTAAGCTTTACTTGAGGTGAATAAGGGCTTTCTTGCTAGAGGATGATGCTGGGTCAGAACATATGGTTGTAATATTCTTGCTACTTTTCATCTTAATAAAGCTATTCAAGTTTTCCTACATATTCTTGTATGTTTACTTATATATGCATTTGTATGGTTAACACGCATATGGTCCTGTGTTATTTATGAATATAGATCTTTGTTCTTCGATAGTAGTATGTTGTTGTGATTCCACAGGTGCTCTTTGAAGCTGGGTAGACGACGAAGAAGCGGCGAAGCTCTATCAGGAAGGAGAGGAATCAAACAAGGAAATCAAGCGCAAGACTAAGGTTGGTCTCCTTGGTTCCACTCTTATCTATTTTCATAAAGGAAAATGAAAGTAGACTTTACTTGTTTGTTTCTAAGATAGCTACCAGTCTTAGTGGGAATAGTAGCATCCAAGTGGACATTATTCCCGGTAACATGGAGGGAGTTCGAGACCACATTGTCTCGAGCCTCCATGGGAAGGAGACACCATTTTTGATGTGGAAAACATTGAAAGATCTATATCAGAACAACAATGTTCAGAGGAAGCTGGCGCTGAAAGACAAGCTTCAAAAAATCAAGTGTGAAAAGGGTGACACGATCTCTACATATCTGAAAAAGCTCACCACCTACATGGATGAACTTGGAAGTGTAGGGATCACAACAACCAATGATGACATGGTGAGTCTTGCACTCCTCGATCTTCCTAAGAGCTGGAATAGCTACCAAGACTTGGTGAAAGGAAGAGAGAAACAACCAGATTGATAGCGACTTTGGTTAGATCTAATGCAGGAGGAGATAAAAAGAAGCACTAGAGATGGATCTTCATCAAAACAAGATGATCAAGAAAATCTAGCCTTAGCGAGTAAGGTGAGGAAAGGGAAAGGGAATGCGTCCCATTCCAAATCTGGTTCTTCCCATGGTGGGAAGAAGTTTGACAAGTCAAAAGTCTGATGCTTTAATTTTCATGAGATGGGCCATTATGCTATGAATTGTCCACAAAAGAAATCCAAGAAGGGATCCTCGAAGGGATCAGACAATGAGTCACTGGCCTCACAGTTCGAGTTGGATTTCACTTTCATCACATGCATGCTTTCATCTATGGTGGGATGTGTTTGGTACCTGGACAGTGGAGCCTCTTTCCACATGTCCAAGGACAAGAATCTTTTCAGTACCTTGGAGGAGAAGGATCTCCAGATGCAGATCGAGATGGGCAATGATGGAAAGTACCAAGTTTCAGGTGAAGGTATGGCTATGTTTTAGAGGAAGCATGGAGCTCCTCTCACCCTGACTAATGTAAAGTATGTACTGGGTCTGACGAATAATCTTGTGTCTGTCGCTATGCTAGAATATAAAGGCTATGATGTAGTATTTAGTAAAGGAAAGGTATTCCTAAGGCATATTGACACTGGACAGACCAAGAGGATTGGGATTCGAGTTAAGAATCTCTACAGGCTAGAGGTAGACAACTGTGTTGCACTAAGTTCCAAAGCAGAGGTGGTGCAAAGCCAAGATGTTGGCAAGCTATGGCATAGAAGCTTGGGCCACTTGCACCATTGGGGCCTTGAAGATCATGCAACATATTTCTACCGGACTTCCCAAGGAAAAACTGGAGTAGACAAATACATGAAAAGGTTGTACCTTGGGTAAGAATGCAAAATATTCCTTTCAAGATTGAGACAGTAGAGTTGGAGAAATCCTAGAGTGAGTTTACTAAGATGTTTGTGCACCATTCTCTACAACCTCCACCACTAAACAAAGGTACTATGTTATTTTTATTGATGATTTTTCTCGTAGATGCTAGATCTACTTTATGCAAAAGAAGCATCAGACCTTCTTAAGGTTTTGTGATTTTAAAGCCTTGGCAGAGAAAGAATCTGTAAAGAAAATAAAAGCCTTGTGTAGCAACAATGGTGGAGAGTATGTCTCCCAACAGTTTAAGGACTTATGTGCTACAGAAGGAATTAAATGGGAGTTGACGGCACCCCATAACCCACAGCAGAATGGGGTGGCTGAAAGGAAGAACAGATCAATTGTGGGAGCAGCTCGAGCAATGTTGCATGACCAAAGCATACCACCGCATTTGTGGGCTAAGGCATGCAATACAGTAGTATAGTTGCAGAACAGAAGCCCGCACCATATACTGGGGAGGAAGACACCTATGGAGGCCTTTTCCGGGAAGCGACCAGATGTGAGTCACTTTAGGATCTTTGGATCATCGATTTATTCCCATGTTGCCAAAGATACCCAGAAGAAGCTAGATCCAATAGCTAAGTTGGGAATACTTGTGGGGTACACAGATACACCCCACAACTATCGGGTGTTCCAGCCTACCAATCAGAGGACAGTGCTACGCAGAGATCTGAAGCTCGGTGAGTAGAAATCCATGCGAGTATCACTTGAGAGGGAGCTCAAGTTACATGCAAAGGAGGAAATTTCAATTCCTAAGGAGGAGGAGCCTCAGATTGATGTGGAGCAACTGCATACAAAGGATCTGGGAGTGGAGACATCCACTCATGCTGAGTCTTCCAGAGATGGGCATAAAGGCTCAAAGGAAGCTGACAGGTTGATGTTGGATGTGCGGGAGAATGTGGGATATCCATCTTCTCAGTGCAGATAGAGGAGGTCACCTGAGCAGTACATTGGTTACATGGCCCCGGTTGGGGAGTGTGTAGAGTCTAAACATTCTTCATTCAAGGAGGCATTGCAACAACTAGTCTGGGTTGATGCAATGGTAGAGGAGTATGACTCTATCATTCGAAACAATGTGTGGGATGTTGTCCCAAGACCTCAGGACAAGTTAGTGGTGAGCTCCAGATGTCTTTACAAGGTAAAGCAAGCGGTTGATGGTAGTGCTGAGAAACATAAGGCAAGGTTTGTTACCCGTGTTTTCTCACAGGTCGAGGGGATCAACTACGATGAGACATTTGCTTCTGTAGCAAGGCACTCATCTATCAGATTGATGTTGGAACTATCAGCTCAGATGGGTTGGAAGATCCATCAGATGGACGTGAAGACAACATTCCTCAATGGGAAGATTGAGGAGGAGGTGTACATTGAGCATCCAGAAGGTTTCGAGACCTTCGATCGTGAGTCACATGTGTGTCGACTCAAGAGGGCTTTGTATGGGCTGAAGAAATCACATCGTGCTTGGTACACTAGGATCAATAGCTATTTCACTGGGTTGGGCTTCACCAAGAGTGAAACAGATGTGAACCTTTACCACATCATGGTAGAAGGTAAGCCATTGATCATTGTTCTTTATGTCGATGATCTAATTTTGACAAGTGATGATCAACTGACCCAGTCTTGCAAGGAGGACCTTAAAAGAGAGTTTTAAATGAAAGACATGGGTCTTATGCACTACTTTCTAGGCATGGAGGTGAGGTAGAAAGATGGGGAAGTTTTTTCATCTCAAGGCAAGTATGCCAATGAGGTACTTAGGTAGATCCACATGGAGAATTGCAAGCCCATGCAGACTCCTATAGCTGATAACTAGAGGAAGGAGGATGCTACTTTAGGAGAGGTAGTAGCTGCTACTATTTATTGGTAGCTTGTGGGTTCACTTATGTATCTGGTGAACACATGACCAGACTTATGCTTTGTGGTGAACGAGCTGAGTCAAGCAATGGTTAATCCTACCAAGCTATTTTGGAAGGTAGTGAAGCATGTGCTTCGATACCTTAGAGGCACATCTTAGTATATATTGTGGTACAAACAGATAGAGGGAGTGAAGCTTCTAGGCTTCACAAATGCGGATTGGGTAGGGAGTCCATCAAACCAAAAGAGCACTTCTAGAGGAATCTTCAACCTTGGTTCAACTGCAGTTTCCTAGTATAGCAGGAAACAAAGATCCGTTTCACTTAGCTCAGCAAAGGTTGAATACATGGCTGCTAGTCAGGCTACATGGGAGGCCATTTGGATCTAGAAGATTCTAGTGGGATTGTTTGGTCAGAGGATGGATCCAACTGTGATCTACTGCGATAATCAGAGTTATATCAAACTCTCTGAGAATCTAGTTTTTCATGACAGGTCCAAGCACATTGATATCCGGTATCACCGTCTTCGAGACTGTGTGGTCAAGGGGATCATGTTGTTGTTGTATGTTTCGATCGAGGAACAGGATGCAGATATTTTGACTAAGGCATTGTCAAAATGCAAGTTCAAGTTCCAAAGAGACAAGATTGGGGTTATTGATAGTCCCTTTCTTGTTGAGAGGGAGTGTTTAAAATAGCAACAAGAAATTCTATAAATAAAAGTGTTAAAATTAGCATAGCAATAAATAGCATTTTGGATACCTTCCTATTTTAGTTAGTCCCTGAACTAAAATTGAGAAGTAAAATTTGAATTCATTCTTAGCAGTTGTCTGATTAATAATTAATTAATTCATCTTGAGTTAATTAGTTGGAGAAAATCAAACATGAAGACTATGTGAGGACATGCAACAGTTATTCCATTGATTGAGGAATTTATCCCTGAGTTAAAGAGATACAGATGAGTTGTAATTAGTTAGCTCAGTTATCTGAGTTAAGTCCAGTTAGATTAGTTCAAATAGTTTGTTGAACTAATTGTGAGTTCAGTTAGTCAATGCATGCATGGACGTAACTGTTGCACTTCAGATGCCGAATATTCTCTCATAAATAACTCATGCATGTCAGTTCAGACAGAGACCCAGTTGAGATCAGAAGATGGGATAGTGTACTATCAATTGCAGGAATATTCCATGGAGGATATCTCTTGCATGTAGAAGGAATTAATTCCTTGGAGATTAGGTAGTTACGTTTGGGTTTGGTGAGTGTGTGATGAGGCCAATTCACACAGGTGGCAACATTGGACCCCAAGGAAAATTGCGTAAGGCAATAGGAGACCTAGAGGGCTGAGGGAAGGCATATCTTGTGTCTATTCAATTTGTGAATTGTATTCTTCGATTGTACTAAAAGTAGGATAGCTTGTGAGCTGATTCTTTGTGTAATATGAACATATTTCAGCTTGTATGCTAATACAGAGATCGAGGTTTTTAGCTGAGGCTTTCCCCAAAGTATTCTTTTGTGTTCATGTGTGATTTATTTCTCATTCTCAGTTATATGTGTTCTATTGATCTTGCTCATATTTGATTAAGCTTCTGCAAAGTTTGTTGTAGAAGTAGATTCTGTATTTTGCTTTAGTGTATTGCATAATCTGTTGATCTACAGTGGGAATTTCTACAATGTGATTGGTGTATAAATTTCCAAAAATGCATAAAACTTCAAAATTTCCCAAACTTTGGCCTAAGGAATGCTAATGATGTGTGTCGATCCATGAGTGATTCCTCAGCAAGAATTTCAATTTTATCTCCCTCCCTTTGCTTGGTTAGGGTTTCATTTTTCTGCTTTGTAGCTTTGAGTTTTTCCCTGGAAATCCCCTCTCTATAGGCATAGTGTTTTTCTATATTCTTGTGAATTTAATTATCCCTTTTGGCCTTGTCTAGGAGATTTTCAAGATGGTTTTTTACCCTCTCGATCCAATGCTCCTGGTTCTCATTGATAATCTTAGCAAACTATTCATTTAGGGTAAGCTAATTGGCTAGTTCAGCCTCTTTTTATTTTTCTAACCCCAATGCCCCTTTTAGGCCTCTAGTCCTTGGCCTTCTCCTTAGCACCTGTTCCTCCAAATATTCACCATATTCTCCACATGCCTCATCAATTAAAGCCTTAGCATTTTCATCCTCCCTCTTTTCCTTGATGACTTGAATTTCCATGAGCTCTTATTTGGTCTCATACTACTTGTTCTCCTACTCATAGTATGAAATGATGTACTTTTCCCTCTGCAAATTGACCTGGATCTCTCCTATGAGTGCATTCTTTTCTCTGATGACAATTCTTGCGTTTTCACTGTCATCATGCTCACTTAGGTCAACTAGTTCAAAATCCTTCTCTATCTCATGGAGGTCCTCGTCCTACTACTAGATTTTAGCCTATGTCATCTTTCCCTTGCCCTTCTGCACCTATTTTGCTGATGAAGAAGGTAAGGCCCCTCCCAAAATCTGTGGGGAAAACACCTGCATGTGGCCTCTCTAATAAATATGTGCCAATGTGCTCACATCTGTCCTCTTAAGCCTAATGAGATCAACTCTGCTAGGTGACCCTGCATGATCATGAAATGGTGATGATGGTGGTGATAATGAGGTTCGTTGATCAGATGGAGGAATATAAGAAGTGGGCTGAGATGAAGGAGGTATGGCTTTAGCATGATGATTAGTGGGATGAGATGAAGAAGGCATACCCTTAGCAAGTGGAGCTGGTGGAGCAATGAAGATGTTATTGGCAATGAAATTGTCCCATGAAATATGCAACTGATCAAGGTGATGAAGGACAATGATTTTGATCAATGAATGATGGAAAAGGTTCTTGCCTTGCTAGTCAAAATCTCTCTTTTGCAAAATGGAGGCCATTTTATCTATGCTTCTAAATAGATAGTATGGGATATTAAGGAATTTAACCCTTGTGAAGTGCATAAGCAGTCTAATGTGATAAGTATAGAGCCTAGAAAGCCTACCTTCACAAGAGAAGTACTTCATGATGATTTTCATCAAGGGATCATACTTATTTAGAAGGTAAGTGAAAGGGAACACCATCCTCCTTTCATTCTTATACAATGGTTTGATAAATAGTTCATAATATTGATCCTCCACATCCTATGATTCAAACCACTTCTCACCCATATTTGGAATCCATGTGGAAGCAGTAATGATAGTAGTAGACAAAGTGAAGGTCACTCCTGCTAGGGTTACTTGATTGTCTTTAAGGTGTGAATCAAAGAGTCTGGTCAAAACTGGGTGATCTTGAACTCTCTCAATTAGTTTGCAGAAGTCAAGGCAACCCACATACTGAAAACATGAGGATGCCATTAGTGAAGCCATCAGTTCTTTGCTGCTAGTGGGCTCTAGCCTTCAGATTCTACTTCTTTTGTGTGGCCTCCTTAGTTCTCTGTCTTCTTCTTCTTGTGTGTCCTCTTCCTCCATATAATATCTATCCCCCTCCATAATGTTTGCTCAAGAGATTATAGTGATAAGGTAGGTGAGAATAGGAGGTGGGAATATGTCTAGGGAATGGGGATAGGACTACAACATTTGGGGAGATGAGGAGGTGGGTCATGGAACCGTCGGAGGTGATGAGGAGTGAAAATGTGAAGGGAGTTGGAAATAAGAATTAATTTACAAGTTTTAGGATAGAGGTTGCCTAGGGATTTTTTTAGAAACATAGGTCTTATGGTTTTGTAGGAAAAGCATTTAGGGACTAAGGAAAGATAGTGTAGGGCTTGGGATGGTCTCAACAGTGATGTGAGAAGGGATTGCATGGGTTGTAGGCATCAAATTTTTAAGATAGGAGTAAAATTGGGGTTTTGTCCCTTGCCTAGGGACCAATTTTAATTTGGATTTCAAACACCAAGAAAAAATGTGATTTGGGAGAGAAAATGAGTGGAAGCTAGGGTTACTTGTAGAGAAGGAAAACCCACTCTTGAGGAGATTTGAGAGGATTTGGAGGTGTTTTTGGCACTTTGAAGGTTTGTTGGACAAAAGCTCAATGCACCGGGAAAAATTGCAGCACTAGTGATGAAAAATGCAGCACTCAGATCTCTAAGCGTAGCTCTTGGATTCTAAGCGCAATGCCTGACCTCTAAGTGCAACGCCAAGATATTTTTCTCCTCTGGGCCTGCAAAACCAATTCTTTGAGCCAAGGGAGTTTGAGCTCAATCCTTGGGAGTGCAAATGGGTTTTCTCTTGATGTCTTGGTGGCTTTTATACTTGATGACATTGATGTCTTGGGCCTTGGGACCCACTTTCTTTCCTTTGTCATTCAATTTACCTTCGAAAACTATATCTTTACATTTGACCCTTTCTTATACAATTTGATCACTTGGTATACATTAGCATAGTTTGACCTTGGTGTTTGGTCTTTTTTCATTTTCGAACTAAGTTGACATCTTGATAAAAGTCACTTATTACATATAATGACATGAAATTACATAAATAAAAAAAAAATCAGATTACATCTCTATTTTTTTAAATAAAATTACAAACTGGAATGAATTTCTTTCTTAAAATCCAAATTGAAATTTTAGCAACCATGGTTACATGCTTGTAAACCCTCATTTAACTAAAAAAGAGATTTTATTTGCTTCTCTCTCATACTTTGTTGGCCGTATGTAGTGAAATGGTGTTTTATTGTACCTTGGAAAATAAAACCTAGTGACCTAATGGGACCTTGAAAGACTGGACTTTCAAGTGGACTTGAATTACACAAAACATGATGGAATGAGCTTTTATAGTCAATGTATCTTAGCAAGACACATGAAGGTGTGCCAACAAGTTTTGATTTTTGAGAGGAGATGGGGTTTCAACTTGGGCTCCCATCAATGAGTAAATTTTTACATGTTGACCTAGTTGGAATGATAAAAATTTGAACATGGGACACTAATATGATATAAAACAAGAGTTTTTATCATTGAAGATAGTATGCAAATACTAACTCTAACAGCTTCGATAAGAAGGAATAGTCTCAACAACTGCTACTTGCATTTCCAGATAAGGAGGGTTTTGATAAAGAGGAACCTGAGTACCATAATAAGGAGGATTCTAGTAAACAATATACACATAACATTGTTAACCAGCTCCAGGATAACCATGCAAAGGGATCTAGGTTTGGGTGTGACGAAGGACCCTTCCAAGACCTTTTACTTTCGTCATGTGTTAAATTGAATTCTTAAAAGAAGATAAATGAATACATGTGTATGTTGTAAAGAAGAGGAACATGTCAATCATCAGCAACATAAAAACATAAGACAGTGATAATGAAGTTTGTCCAGGAGGGACTACATCTCCGGTCCCCAATGTCAAGATGGTGTAGGCCACTGCATTAAGTGCTATCAATAGTGGTGATGTACATAGAGGTGACGTCGATATCATAGAAGGAAAAATGCCCTCACTCAGGAGTGGCTCTAAGAGATGTTTCACTACAGGAACTCTTAATCAAAAGACTCCTAGTATGACATAAAACTCATGCATGATGAGCATCCTGCCAATATGGCATAAAAGGTATCTCAATGCAAAAACATGCATGACGACAACAAGATTATCCCAGCAACATACAACAAAGGGACCTCAAATCATAACATGACGAATCATGATAGTAAGTACATCACATAGATGATTCTGCATCACATCAAGTAAGGAATCATGGAAACATGTAAGAAACAAGATCCTGCATCAACATCAATCAAGGATCTATGCAGCATAATGCATAAAGAAGTACATGAACACATCACATACCTCATAATTAGGGGCCATTTGAAGAAGCGAATGTCAAACTGCTAAATCTGTTTGGACCATCGATCTGACGACATCAATCGCACGAAAATGACTGCTTGCACATGAATGTGGACATCTGTATTGGCACTTAGAAAAGTGGCTAGAAAATGAAAGGAGAGAATGAGAAATCTGAATGCATCATCAGATTTGTGGTGTAAAGCAGTGCAAAATCGACTGTCCAAAATCCTAATTCTGAGAATTTGAGAATCTGGGGCTCAAGGAATCTTTTAGATTCCCCCAGGATTCCTCAAAGATTCTATTCCATGGATGAACTGGAAATTTGGAACTCAAATGGAAAATTTGACCTTGCCATTGTGATCCATGCAGAAAACTGTGAAACATGAGTATAAACTTGACTATATTCTGACATGGAAAAAATTTACCTCCTCAGGAAAATTTCAAGGATCATGGTTCCACTCCCAGTCTTTGCAGCAATCAAGGTTCCACTTGCATACTCAAAATGGCCAAAAAATGCAGAACATTGATGGAGACGTGGAAAACACCATTGCATTCGTGGCATGGAGGAGTGCTAAAACCATATACAATTTGTCAAAATCTGACAAAGTGAAATTTCACCCCTCCTACATAATGTTGCCTCGAATAGCGTGCATGGCCTCCTCCTGTCTCAAAATTTGTGCCTGCTCCTGGTTCCTCTTGAAAAAATTAATTAAAAATTGTCTCGGTCCACGTGCACACTTCTCTGCTCTCCCATGCCCCAGACGTACTGTGAGAAAAGTTTATATAAACAAGTATTAGTGGATAAACCAAGGAATGTCGTTCTCTCATTGGTTAAACTTAGCAATGGGGATCACGGGGTCCATGGTTCAAATTCCTGCCCCTTCCAAACATGGTGTGTAATATTTTTACGGTTTCGGCACATTAAGTTACAACTGAGCACACACTTGTATGGTTGTATTATGGTGTGCGGTTTAATATTTATTTGTATTATGGTTGTGGTACATTAGTACCATATCCCACATTAATGGGGTTGCCCGCTTGGGGTCCAGCCATGTGGCCCAAGCGGGTTTGACCCCCACCAGCACCCTTAACCATCTTCCCATGTCGCATTCATTTTTTTTAGTTTGAGGTTTTTTGGGTAAGGCATAGGTGGTGGGGGTGGTGGCCCACCACCACCCTTTTTTAATATATATTTTATTATAAAAGGAGCACACACTTTTATGGTTGTATTATGGTGTGTGGTTTAATATTTGTTTGTATTATGGTTGTGGTACATTAATACCATATCCCGCATTAATGGGGTTGCCCGCTTGGGGTCCAGCCATGTGGCCCAAGCGGGTTTGACCCCCACCAGCACCCTTAACCATCTTCCCATGTCGCATTCATTTTTTTTAGTTTGAGGTTTTTTGGGTAAGGCATAGGTGGTGGGGGTGGTGGCCCACCACCACCCTTTTTT
>APFE030235903.1:87253-239914 GCA_000404065.3 Pinus taeda
AAAGAAGAGATGGAATCCTTAGCACATAACCAGACTTGGGACTTAGTCAGGTTGCCTGCAGGTAAAACAACATTACATAATAAATGGGTTTACGAGTTGAAGGAAGAAGATGGAGGTAGAAAAAGGTACAAAGCTAGACTTGTGGTGAAGGGGTTTGCACTGAAGAAAGGTATTGATTTTGATGAAATATTTTCTCCTGTTGTTAAAATGACTTCAATCAGAATTATTTTAAGTCTAGTAGTAATTGAAGATTTTCATCTTGAGTAGTTAGATGTAAATACAACCTTTCTCCATGGGGATTTGGAGGAAGAGATATATATGTAGCAGCCACAGGGATATGAGGTGAAAGGGAAGGGGAAACTAGTGTACAGGTTGAAGACGAGCTTGTATGGCTTAAAACAGGCTCCAAGGCAGTGGTATCTAAAATTTGACAGGTTTACATCTGAACAAGGTTATATTAGGTGTCACTCTGATCATTGTGTTTATCTCAAAAGGAAAAATGATGGTAGCTATATTATGTTGTTGTTGTATGTAGATGACATGCTTGTTGTAGGTTCTAACATGCAAGAAATAAATGTGCTCAAAAGGAAATTTGCAAACTCATTTGCAATGAAGGATTTGGGTGCTGCAAAACAAATCCTTGGTATGAGAATAACTAGAGACAGGAAGAATCGCAAATTAACATTGTCTCAAAGTGAGTACATAGAAAAGGTGTTGAAAAGGTTTAATATGAAGAATGCAAAACCAGGTAGCATACCTTTGGCTAGCCATTTCAAATTAAGTAAGGAGGCGTGTCCCAAGACTCAGGAAGAAATGGCTCATATGTCTAAAGTTCCATATACATCAGTAGTTGGAAGTTTAATGTATGCAATGGTCTACACAAGGCCTGATATTGCACATTCAGTGGGAGTTGTAAGTAGGTACATGAAAAATCCAAGGAAAGAAAATTGGATGGTAGTGAAGTGGATTCTCAGGTATTTGAGAGGTACCACAAATCAAGCATTATGCTTTGGTGGTTCAAACATTTCTCTACAGGAATATGTTGATGTAGATATCACAGGTGACAGACATAATAGGAGGAGCACTATAGGATATGTATTTACCATAGGTGGAGTAGTTGCCAGTTGGGTTTCAAAAATCCAAAGTGTCGTTGCACTTTCAACAACAGAAGTAGAGAATGTTGCTGCTACAGAGGCTAGTAAAGAAATGATTTGGTTACAAAGGTTTCTGGATGAATTGGGTAACAAGCAGGAGTTGGGCAGGTTATACAATGACAGCTAGAGTGCCATACATCTTGCAAAGAACTCTACATTTCATTCCAAGACTAAACATATACAGCTCAAGTACCATTTCATACGGTCAACATTGGAAGATGGATAGTTGAAGCTCGAAAAGATACACACTAGCTAGAATCCTGCAGATATGTTACCAAAAGTTGTAACCAGGGAGAAACTAAGAATATGCTTAGTTTCAATTCGTCTTCAAGTATGATGAAGAAGATGAGAAACAACTAGGTCCAAAGAGGAGTCATTGTCTAGCAAATGAAGTAGCAGTGGAGTTGCTATAATTAGGCTCCAAGTGGGAGATTGTTGGATGTGGAGCTTGATTATCTTTTGTATTCAAAGGTTTCAACCGGATGTATACCCCAGGAAGATTGTACACTCCTCCAAGCAGGGGGGCTGAGGGGAGGACTTGTCCCCCACGTGAGGGTCCCGGGGGGGGCAATCCCCCCCAGTTGGGGGTCTGGGGGCTAGCGGTCCCCCGGCAGGGGTTCGGGGGCAGCGCCCCTAAATCTAAGAATAGATGTAAACTTGCCTTGTAAAAATATAGTAATTTCTAGTCAATCTAGGCCTTTCATTAGGTGGAGATCTAACAATAGAAGTTATGTTTAGCTTAGGGTTTTTTGCCCTAGAAGGCAACCTCTCACTATATATGACGGAATTGTATTGCATCTATGTATATCTGTATTCAGAGTGAGGAAAGGAGGGGATATTGAGAGCGAAGAGGGAGTTACAACAGATCTGCTATAGGTTGTATCTCTTCAGTTTGCTGGATAATATAATAAAAGAAGTACTGTCTATTTCTCCATGGACATAGCCCAAACTAGGTGAACCATGTATATTTGTGTCTCTCTTGTTTTATGTGTTTTCTGCGTTTATATTTCTACAATATTTATGTGTTCCATTGCTCTGCAATATATAATTTTCTAACAGCCTCCTGTCGCCTCTTCGCATTTATATCCAAAGCTACTTTTTCCATAAGTGTGTCATCCATAAACTTATAGATTTTATATATCTCTGTGCCTTTGGTAATATTCCTCTTGCCTTTTTCTTGCACAGGTTTGTTGCTTGCTACTGTTGTTGTTGCTACTCCATGTGGTGTTGTTTCCTTAAGTGTTGTTAGGCACTCTATTGTAATATTGATCAATTCATTGAGCCTGGAGAAGTTATAACAATATCTCCATGCTTCTTCCTTTGGCCAATAATAAGCCCCATGGATTCAACGATAGTACACTCTTGTATAGTGGTCCCTACATAAACCATGTAGGCTATACAGGTTGAAACTCCTGGTGCTAAGCTTAAACTTCTTGCAGTCTTTCACTTTGGCATCCACTTCTTTTAAACTTCTGATCGCGTAAAAACCAAATTCATATAGGAAGTGTGGGCCATGGTGCCTTCTTCTTCCTATTTAATATAGCTAACAACCCTGTCGAGATGTGGTATGCAACCTCCTGCGTGACCAACTAGTTAGTGGTGAACCTCAACAACACATGTGGAGCTTTCTCTATGTTGCACATCCTAATGAGGGTTCCCTTGGGTGAAGCGTACTAATATGCAATGTTCAACAACGCCTCCAATTCTACTTGGGACATGCAGGGTGGATCTTGTTCAAAGATAATTATGTACAAAGGGGTGATGAAATGGTCACATATTATAGCCATGACTCCTTGGTAGCTGAAATTTGAGAGAAACTTACAATATATGCTCACAACACTTTCTGAAGGTGTCCATGCCCAACCCATGCCAGGAAACTATTGACGGGCACATATTGCATCGAGAAAATGTGCAAACTTGAAGAAATTGTATTTTTGGTCCTTGGGTGGACTCTGAGCATTAGATAGATTCACTTTCAATTGGAGTGCCAACATGTCAGACTAGTTGAATTGTTTTCCTTCAATTTCCAGCAAATCCAACATAGCAACCCAACTCTGCGGGAAGGTTTATATACTCCCTTGGCCATACAAACAGCATGCAAAGATGAACAAGAACTGATATTCCTTCTTGAGTGACTTTGTCCATATATCTAGTTGGGTGTCGTCTTAAACTTTGTTGTCTCCTTTACCCAACACTTCAAGATATCTGTTTTGTTTGTGCCATTGTTGGGAGTGTAAAACGATGCATCCATCCTACTCACTGGGAATGGAAAATTATATATCTCTTGATAATCCTCTATCCTAAAGGAAGAAATCCTCACTCCACTAACACTTCTCAGTATCATTTTCTCAGGATCAGTGTGTGATAGAATCCAGTGGATTGTATCTGCGCAAGGGAACACGGGAAACCTGTATGAAACCTTGTATAGTCCTAACTTATGGATTTTCATATAGACCGATAGATCCTCCAGATTCTCTTCAAATATTCCCGAGAATATGGTGTTAATTTCTTGCAATGTGATCTTGATGTCCTTCTTGATGAACATGTGTGTGTTTGTGTACATGGGCAAGCTCATTGACCCCTGTTCAACCATGTCCCCAATACTGCTTTCGACTGTGTCTTTTGATCCTGCTCTCTTGGAATTTGTTGTACCTATACTGGTGAGGGACTGATGAACACCTATGATACCTGGAGACTAAGGAACACTTAAGGAAAGCAAATGTTAGTTGAAAATCAAAAGAAACTTGAGGATTGACATGCAACACACCAGGTTGACTGTTTGGGAAAATTTCACAGTTTTGTCTTGGAGTGGCTGGGAGACTAATAGATGGAACTACACAGAGCACAGTCTAGACTTCCAGTGAGTTGAATGTCTGCTGAAACTTTACAGGGCACATTCTAGCTTGGCTTGCTAAGGACTGGAACTGTGCAATGCAAATTTTCAATCAACATGATTGTTGCCTCGGAAAGTGCACTACACAATCTCGGGGGTCAACTAGCGCACTGTCACCCAAAACTGTGCAGTGCACAACCTGGGAAGCCAATGAGAGGTAATTTTTGCATAATTCTTGGGAGAAAGACAGAGCCTTCTACCCCAGAAGTGCGTGGTGCAAGTTGTCCAAGGTAAGGTCCGAGCCAAGGCAGCTCAGACCTGCCGACGGGTGACTAAAAATCACTAAGGACTGAATGTATGTGTGAATCTAGTGTAGATCTGAGTGAAATAAACATGCATGTGATTCAAGCAAGTGAAAAATTCATTAAAATGAAAAGACCAAGAAGATCATGAAGCAAGTCATCGAAACAACCACTGTGAGTGTGGAAATAGTGTTATCTGTGCAATACTAAGGAAAGGTAATGAAAAACTTGAAACAACACTTCTACAAGCTAAAATACATTGAAATGGAAATGGTTGTTCAATAAAACCAAGGAAACAACACTCATACAATCCGAAAACTAAAATGTGGCAAAAAAAGTAGCAAAAGGCATGAAAAGCAAAACTTACCCGGAAAATTTGCGTCGATTGTGTTGAAGGTTCCTAGATGCCTTGGGAATGACAGAGCTCCAATATCGAATGTAAAGAATGAGATCGAGGCATCATTTAAATAGATTTGGATAAATTATGTTTTATGACATGCATGCCACAAATCTAGGAAAAAGCAACACTTGGCGGCAAGTTTCTAAAAATTATTTTGCATGTAACTCCTGCTAAAAATAGATCCCTACAATCTAGGAATTCTTTTTCACTTTTTTAATTTTTCGTTTTAGAGAAAATCTTCCTAGCATGCAAGGAATGATTGCGTAGTTCTATAGGTAGCCAAACAACTTGTTGGCACATGCAACAGACAGTCAATGAGGGAAAACTTATGTGTTATTTCTGGACTGAGAGGCCTTGGCTAACTAGCTAGCTCTGCACAATTTTCTAGAGCATTGATATTGGGATGCTCTACACATTCCAAAGAGCATTGTAGCTAGCCAATTCTATGAAATTCCAGAGAATGATACAGCTGGCCTGGGCTTCTTTGCGTATTTCTAGATGGCATTGCAATTGGGCCAATTTCTATGCAATTTTGCATGCCAGTACAACTAGATGGAATTGTGCATTTTTCCAGAGCAGTGTTGGCTGGCCTGATCTGCACAATTTCGATGTCAAGGCTTCATGGCCTCCTCTACTGGAAATCTTTGTACATTTTTGGAGGGGTAGAGAAGTTTCCCTCCATATTTTCACAGTTTTTTCTGACAGTCGGTTGATTGGATGTGAACCAAGTGCTAGGTGTACTTGTGGTTGGCCGATGGGACAAGTGAGTTGAACACAAGATGAGAAACAACCGATGAACACTAATAAACACAAGTACCCTATCAGTGCAGGATAGTTGTGTTGATTTCAAGGAGGGAGGCTCTAAAATGAGGCGAAGGAAAAAATTTGGAGGCTGGTTGTAGCTACTACAACATTGGCGACACACTGGTGGAACTCTAGCTCTGTATGGACCTTGTTCATGAAAAGTGAGTGTAACTCATCCAACACATATTTCATTAAATTTGAAATTAAACGGTGGATATAGAAATTCAAAATAAGAAAACAACTCAATTCTAGATATCATTTTTGGGATTCAACTGCTTTAAGTAAGTCATTCATCTATGACCATTTCCATGAGAGGTAGTCGTAACTGACTAATTTCTCGTGATTTTTGAATAGTTCACTTAGCACTCATTGCATCGGGTGATGCTCACAGGGGTGAAGAAGTTGAATTGAAACAAGTGAAATGAATCACATAGCGTAAATCATCACTTCCAAGGCTTGCATCCAGTAACCAGGACTTCCCGGGAAGTCTTGGCTACTGGGTGCAAGCCCCGAAAGTGATGATTGACGTTATGTGATCCATTTCACTAGTTTCAATCCCACTCCTTCACCCCTATGAGCATCACATGATACAATGAGTGCTAAGTGAACTATTAAAAAATCATGAGAAATTAGTGAGTTACGACTAACTCTCATGGAAATGGCCATAGATGAATGACTTACTTAACGCAGTTGAATCCAAAAAATGATATCTAATATAATGCACTGTGGAAACCCCTCAATACTTAAACTCAATTCTAGTGTTGTCCTTGTAATAAATTTTTTTCCAATTTTAATGAAATATGTGTTCTCTAGAAGTATTGCTTGATTCTTTGATTATCATGGCTTCAACACTAGGCTTGAGTTAAAGATATAGTCCCTTACCATTCCCTTGATTGGTTAGCACACATTCCAAGACAATTTGAGTGATTTTTTTCAATTGGGGATGAGGGGTATATTGGTACACAAGTAATAAAGATGTCAAAGTCTTATTTTCATCTCTAGTGTTTCTCTGCTACCAGTAGGCTTGGAAAGTACCCCGGTGGAGTCATGCAGGGACACAAGCATCGCTCTGCTACCAGTGAGCCTGGTCAGTACCCCGGTAGAGTTACTTGCATCACCTCTCTATGTAGTAATCCTTTCTCTTCTTTCACCTTATTTATTTTTCATTTTTCATTTTTTTTTTCATTTTTCAAAGAAGTGTGCATAGGCACTTATTTATTTCAAAGGCGGAAGAGGGATCCTGACTTATTGAGAGTAGAAGAGGTTGTCCCTTCATAGAATTATTTTATATATACCTCTGACACGGCTTGTTAAGGTTTTCCCCCTCACCTTACTCTACCTGACTGAGCTGATAAGGGTTAACCCAAAAGAACCGATTAGAGTAGGTGGTACTAGTTAAAGTATAAGTGTTGTGTTTTCACCACGACTCACTTGAACAAAATGCATTTTCCATTAGGGTATCATCAACTGAAGACAACAAGCTCTTTCATAAAGAGAGAGAACAATAGATAACCAAGCATTGATAGAAGTACAAGTCCTCTTATACTTTATCTTTCTTGTCTCAAGAGTCGCATACAGTTTCATGTGAAACTAAACCTACGGGTGAAAAACAAGAAAATGAATAGAAAGCAAAGGAAAAAATTAAATGTAAGAAAAGTAAGAAAACAAAGTAATCAAAAAAGAAACACAAACAAATAAAACAAAGCAAGCATGAAAACCAAGAAAAACAAGAAAGCAAACACTACTCCTGCTCCTAAGCTAGACAATGCATGGGCCGCCTCGCGTGAAGTGATATTTCCAATGCAGCCATCAGCACATTGGTTGACCCATGTTGGTGAAGGCATGGTCTACAAGAATGATAAACCTGTAAACCAGCAAACATGAAAAATATAGCAGTGAAGACCATCATGCCCCAAGTTTAAAATATCCACATAAAAGAAAAGAATAAAGGCACAAGACAAGCATTTTGCGAATGCATCATGGTCATGCTTCACACTGCGTGCAAATGACAAACATGTACATTCTTTTGAATGTGACAAATGAGAAAACGTGAGAAATAAAGAAAACTTACGCTTAGAAACAATACTCGTTGTGTATGATTCCTCTAATGCATGAGCGATGGGATCATGTGATTTAGGTAGAGGCTATGAATTATAAGAAGTATATTGATCTTCAATGTAAACATGTGAGTGATGAGGAGCCTTGGGTGTTTCAAAATATTTTTGATATGGAGTGGAGTTGACCTCAAGACAGTGAGGACCTGACATAACCATCAACTAAGGTTGAAGTGCCTCGACAACTTGTGGGATTTCCACTTCATCAAGAGGTAGATCATCGAAGATAGGTGACTTAGAAAGGTTGATAGTGAATGAATCAACATCGTGATCAAATGTAGGGGAAAGAGATCATGAAAACCATGATCAGAAAATTCGATATGTTCATTGGCATCCTCATGATCTGACGACTTGTACAGAGGGGTTGATGAGAAACAAGAATGTTCACCCTCCGCATTTTTAGAAAAGACATATGAAATATTGAGTGGATTTGTGAATGCAGATGTGTCCTCTTCATTATGCAATGACAGACTGAAATCTGGTGTATTTTGTGAATGATCAGAAGTAGATGCATCCGGGAATGTATTCTCACACGAAAAATCAACAATGGAAGAATCACCAAAGATGTCAGGAAAAAGCAGATAACGTACGGATAGAAGGAGGTCATCCTTCACCACAATTTCTTCTTCATATTCCCACACATACTCATCATAAATGATAGCACAGTTTGGCTTCTCAACGCCAACTCTGTTGACAACTTGGTCCTCGTGAAGAACAAGTGTGGAGTCCAGAACACGAGAGCACAACACAGTACAATCTGGAGGATCAACAGAATGCGGGGACTGAGGTTGAGGAAACAAGTCCATGTGACCACCAACGATCTTGTTAGAAAAATCTATGCAGAGATCAAGAGAAGGTTGAGTTGGAGGATGTGACAGTTCAATAGATAGATGCACACCTTCTACTCCCTCACACTATGGGGCCAGAGTTGTTACCTAAGATGAGGACGTGCAATCACTTGTGACAATGATCGTGTCTGCCTTGGATTTAGAAGCTCTAACACTAAGGTATGCTAGGTTCAGTTTGAATGATTCTAATATATTTGGATTCTCAGATATGTGAACAAGAAACTGAAATATTTCATTGAGAAATTCTGAATCAATTTCATACTATGGGAACTGAAATGTGAGATTACAAAAGTGATACCAAAATTGTGCCACAGATTCTTCAGGAGCTTTTTGTAATTGGAGACTTTCTTATTAAGAGCTTGATAGTCAAAGTTATGGAAAGCATGACATAACTCTAAAACAAGGTGACCAAATGAGTGAATAGATTTTTTGGGCAGTGTGTTAAGCCATTGAAATGGGTGCCCAAGAAGCATGAATACAAACAACATGCAGATCACATAATCCTCACGGGATTCAATGTTTTCAACTAGATTGGAAAATGAAAAAATATGCATGTCCCAAGTTGTTCCACCTTCACCTTCATATGTTATGTGACAAGAGATTCCATAACTCCTGCAGGATGTCAAAGTCATCTCCATAGGACAAACATCTCGAAGGATGAAGTGTAACATAAGACATGACAGATGTATGAAGATTCAAAATAGATTTCAAGGGCTTATCTTATGATATAGCCCTCCTTCTAGCACCAAAAATGTTGACATTATTGGACCCGCCAACATGTCAGGGGATCTCCTCGGTAAGAAGTCCCAACTAGACCTCATATGGTTTGGATTAGGAGTCCCAGCAGTGGGTAGTAAATCTATTCCTTGACTATGATAGCTTGCAGAGGAAATCAAGATATCCTTGTCAGAAGCAAGTGTGTGACCTTGCAGTAAGTCAGGAGAGATGTATGGGGAGGTTCTAACACACTGAGGGGTAAAAGAAGTGTATCACTTAGAAGCTTGTAATAGTATGCAGATTGAAAGGAACACACGAGCTTAATGACATCACAGACTCAAAAGCAGAATAGTCGATGATCCAAAGTGATGAGTTAAGCCAAGAACATACTTCAATAAGATTCATTCAATCACATACCTAATAGTCCATACATCAATGCGTAAGTAAAACTACATACATTGTTAAAGCAACCAGAATAGTCAAACTACAATAACAACATAAGCATGAAATGTGTTGGATCTAATATATTATATATAGTGAAAGTTCCATCCATACACACAACCATAATAGCCACTAGCCCTAATAGTGGAATGTTACAGTCAACATTGCCTGCTCCTCCAAAGAGATGTGCTCACTCTGCAGTATGGAGAAGCCAAGGCTTGTCACAATACTCTTTAAGCCCTCTCTAAGCAATGCCTAACAAAAGATTGGCTCCCAAAAGCCTGTTTTATGAGTTATTAGGCTCTATTTATAAAAAAGGGTCGGGTCACCCTTGACATTCCCCTTTGTGACTCTTGGACTACCCTCGTAACTCTTTACATTACATATGATTGTTTGTATTCCACTAATGACAATTGGAATTTCACTTTACATCATGTTTACAAAAATGATATATTTTCCACATATACCCATGTGGGACAAAATTGACTTGAATCAACTAGAGAATACAACACTAAGACTCAAACGAGTATGGAATATCATCTCATCAACCTTCTCTCTGTGATCCCTAGTGACGAACTGATTTCATGCTTGATATTGTGCAATAGTTTGTATGTACTATTTGATGAAGTCCTTCTAGAAATGAACTCTTGCCTCCATTGCTTCTGGGTATAATGATTTGGAACCTTGGTGCAACTCATCCTATAACATGCATACCTTAGTCCTAAGCAAGGCCAGACCAGCGATGTACATCTGCATGTTATCTGCATTAAATTGCAATTCTACGCTGGTGGTCGTGAGCATCAACTGATCTAAGCATGCATCGAGCTCTAGTCTGACTTGGTTCTTCTCTTTGGCCTCAATGAGTGTACCAATCGATGGGGTACCATACTTTCTCACCATGACATCCAAAATCTTGCACAATTGTGCATACGAAGCCTCAATACTAGTGATGAGTGGTGGGAGTTCCTCATAGTTTCAGATCTGAATCGAGATGTGTGCTTTGTCCAACTCCACCTCTATTTTCATCATCTTATGCAAGTGAAGTGGAGCTCCCTTGTACCTCATTGTCCATGTCTATACATGATCAACTGCAGTATGTATTTCTGCAAGTGTTCAATCTATCTTGGTGTGGCATTGTTGATTACTATGTAGGCGAACAACTTCCTTATTCATGGTGACGAACTTGTCATACAGTCTCCACGTTACTATCTCAAGAGTCAATACTTCAATAGGTATGGCCATCTTCATCTCTGCTCTAGTGGATCCTATTGATTATTCCTCTCTCTACATGGCTACTTGCAAGTCATTAGCCATGCACTTTTTTTTTGCTATCAAGAACCTAACACTCAAACTGGTGGCTTCGGTATAAGCCTTTGTAGCATCGGCCAAGGTAGTTAGATGTCTCCATACATCTAACACAATCACCTACTCTTCTAAGTGTACAGGTGATGCATGCTCATCTGGGGTGTGCACTCTACATGCTTGTACAACCTTTGTGTTGTGAATCATCAAATTCTATGTTGTACATCTTTGTTCCTGGATGGTCCTCAAGACGAATGGTATCCCCTTATTCACTCAGAACTTACTTTGTTGTTGGAGCTGGTGAAGCCTATGGAGTGGCCTCAGTTGCTTTTGGCATGAGGCCAATATCCTGATCCTGTTCCGTCTGCTCCATATCCATGTCCATCTATTCTACTATCTGTTCATCCTATAGAGCAAGATCTTGTTCTTGCAACTGCTCACCTTGTTCCTAATCTTCTGCTGGTTCAAAGTCTTCAACTTGTATTGGTTTAGTTTGCACTGTTTGTGAGCCTTGCACTTCCTCCTATTCCTGTTCATGCTTATGTTTTTCTTCCTTCTCTCTTCTGCACAGTGCTTGTTCTTCCCTGAGATTCTGTTGGAATTCCTACAACATCCTCTCAGTATCTTCGAGCCTTCACTTCTCTCTCTTTCTTTTTGCTATCCTCCTGTTGTGTTGTCGCCTCTTCGTGTCTATCTCCAAAGCTACTTTTTCCACAAGTGGGTTTTCCTTAAACTTATAGCTTTGCTCCATCTCTGTGACTTTGGAAATATTCCTCTTGTCTTTGTCTTGCACATGTTTTCTACTTGCTGCTGCTATTGTTGCTACTCCCTATGATGTTGCTACCTTAAGTGTTGCTAGCACTCTACTACAATGTTGATCAGTTCATTTAGCTTGGAGGATTATAACAATATCTCCATGGGTCTTCCTCTGGCCAATGACACGCCCCGAGGATCCAAGGATGGTACACTCTCGCATGGTGGTCAATACATAAACCATTTGGGTCATATAGGTTGAAAATACTGGTGACAAACTTAAACTTCTTAAAGTATTCCACTTTGGCATCTGCTTCTTTCTAACTTTCAATCGTGTACAACCCAATTCACACAGGAAGCATGGGCCATGGTGCCTTATTCTTCCTATGAAATATAGATGAAAACCTTGTCAACGTGTGGTATGCAACCTCCCGCATGACCAACTTGTCCATGGCGAACCTCGGCAACACATGAGGATTTTTCTCCACGTTGTACACCATGATGAAGGTTCCCTCGGGTGAAGCATATCAATCTAGAATGTTCAACAACACCTCTATTACTTCCTAGGACATGCAAGACATATCTTGTTCAAATATCATCATGTACACAGGGGTGATAAAATGGTCACATATTCTAGCCATGACTACTTGGTAGCTGCAATCTGAGAGAAACTTACAAGATATGTTCACAACAATTTCTAAAGGTGTTCATGCCCAACCCATTCCAAGAAATTGTTGACAGGTGTAGATTGCATCGCAAAAGTATGCAAACATGAAGAACTTTACTTGTTGATCCTTGGGCAGACTCCAAGCATTGGAAATATGCACCTTCAATTGGAAAGCCTGTTGAGGCCTCGAAAATTGATTCTTCAACACAATGGGAAAACCACCCAGTCCGGACCTTAAGCAACTCCTTTTCCATTTAGGTAGTGGCT
The DNA here is from genome assembly GCA_000404065.3 of Pinus taeda. Classification (NCBI taxonomy): domain Eukaryota; kingdom Viridiplantae; phylum Streptophyta; class Pinopsida; order Pinales; family Pinaceae; genus Pinus; species Pinus taeda. The sequence continues at coordinate 99,856 of APFE030235903.1, forward strand.
CCGACTGGGGATAATGGGACCAGTTTCCCAATGAAAGGTTATTGAATGGATGTGTAATGCTTATAATGAAGTGAAATAGATGGATTTGCAGTAATGAATTAAATGGAAAACATATACATTAATCTGCTCTATAACTCGGGATTGTTTAACATTTATCTGGATGCGATCTATAATGGTTTTCCTTAGTAAATGGAAATATAGATTGCTCAAACACCAATGGAAATGAAAATATTTCAAGATGATTAATTTAATTAAATAGTTAATCAAAATAATGTGTATAACTCATATCACATTCATAATATCAAAGAAAATTACTTAACATGTAAAAAATATCAATGGCAACATGACCAGAAATAAATACATGTAACATTGTCTTTAAGTACCATGTAAAAAGAAATACGAAAAGATAAATTCACTATTTATTTTTGAACAAAACAAAGGTACAACTATAGAAATACTAGATGCATGTTGCTCAACTCATAAAATAAATAGTAGCAGTTCATTCCTTCTCACAAAGATGATTTCAAGAGTACAGTAATGCAACTTCTCAAAATCATTTATGAAACTTCCTGAACAATGTTCTAGTCATTCTATTGAGAAAATGATGAAAGTACAATAGTGCAAGATTTCGTAAGCCTTTCTTCATAAAATTTATGACCTTTATTTAATACAACAAGTAAGCTTAAATAGAAGAAAATGAATCTATTGTGCAGAGCATTGAGGTAATTTAAACAGATCCCTTCAATATGCTTAAAGAAAAACAGTTTTTTGGTATCAATGTTCTGAAAGTGATTTTTTGTCTTCATCACATTTGTTTGTTCCATTATTTGGATGTTTGTCTATCTATTTGAAATGAACTGCCACTTATTAGCACAGTTGTCTTCCCCAGTCATGAACCTGAACAAGGAAAATAGGAATCAATAAGTTAGAAATAAATGAGACTGATAAGCAAGTTTTATTTGAAACAAATCACTTTTGCCGAAAATTAGGAAAAATATAGTCATAATAAATTTCGAACAAAACTGTCATGGAGAGTATGTGGAGTGAGGTCTGTGGTAATATAGGTCAGATTTTACGATCTTATTGCATATTGGTTTTAGACAGGGGGTAGACTCAGAATAATCGCAATCGATTGGAGACCGGGAGTATTTCAAATAAAATCCAAAGGGGGATTTCTTAAAACATACCGCAATCATAACATTGGAAATTTTGATGACTTATGGTTTTTTGGATAGGGTTGGAAGTGGTAAGTGGTTTGTGGAAAGGGGGGTTCAAAATAACAAGGGAGTGATGCATGGATATATGGTTGAATGGGAAAAACCACTTTTAGGATCCTCCCTGTGAGAAACTTAAAATTGAGCGCAGGGGGTCTGAAATCTTCTCCGTCATTGATCTAGGCAGATTAGATCTCATTTGTTCATTCAAGTCTACCTTTGGATATTATCGCAATCGACATTCAGAGTGGAGGCATAGGTACGGGAATGATTATGAAAGTTGCGGTAAGCCTAGATGTGAAATCATTCATATCCATTTAAATATAATATCAGGTTCATGTGGCCCAATCACAATCGCAAATCGGGTGGAGTGAAGGATTTGTTATAAGTTGTGTCCCTTTGAAACTTATGATGGCGAAGTCTCTGGGTGATGTGGTAGTGATGTCATGAATGAAGTCATGATGTGATGTGGCAGGTGATGTGGCAATGACATGGAGGATGACATCACTGATGATGTGGATATGATGTGGAGTATAAAGTGGAGCATAACATCAAAGATGACATCATATCGCAATCAGCATGAGGAAGGATATCACAATCGCAATGCAAATGAGGTATGACTCTTGGAAATTTGTGATTATGCAGAAGCGATATTTAATTTAATTTCATTGTATAATCCCGACAGGTCTGGTTACATCACATATCACAATTGACATTGTGTAGTGGGGTAGAACCTTTAGACTCTTGCGATTAAGTGGATGCAAAATTATAATGAATAGTAGTGAATAATCTGGTCAGGTCTGGGGTTTTATCGCATATCACAATCGACGTTCGACAGGAGTATGGACTTAAGCTTATTGGAACCTTTTGCGATAGCCACAGATGCGGAATTTTATGGATTGGCATTTATAATACCGTCGGGTCTGAGCTTTATTGCATATCACAATTCTTTAAGGTATGATACTTAAGTTCTGTGGTTTATTGTAATAGTCGTGGATGCAGGGAATCATATCATTGTATTAATCGCAATCTCAAAGTAGTTTGGTAGAGGGGTCTGGAGCCTTTGGAAAATTTGCGATGCAGGATGAGTCGAAATTTATGAAGAATAAAACATTTGGAAATTAAAACTTTGATTATTTTGTTTTTTTAATTAAATAACCCATATTATTTATTACTTAAGGTTTTTTAAAGCCTAAGTATAAGTCTTGGTTCTGGGGGCTATTTAATTTGGTTTTTTGGGATAATCAAGGTTTAATACTTGGGTTTTAATTAAAAAACCTAAGTATTAAACTTTGATTATAGGATTTTAATAACAATTTTTATGTTGATTTTTCTATTTTTTGTTTTTTAAAGAGATAAAAATCAAAGGCTTTCTAAAACTAAAGGGTCCCTATTTTAATATATATATATATAAAAGAAAAATCTATAATATATTAATAGGAAGTTTTAGTTGTAGAATAAACAAGCCAACATATCGACAATTGAAATCAGATTCCTCCTTAAATATGAAATAATAGATAAAAACCCCAACATAGCAACACCCAACTTTATTGGGCAGAGTTTTTGGTACTCCTATAGCCATACAAGTACTCGAGAGCAGATAAGAAAGATAGATATTCTTACTTAAGTGTATTCTCACTATACATATAAGTTGGAGTTTCCCATTATTGAAACCTTTAGATATAGAGAAAATATATACCAATGGTTCAAGATATCTCTTGTGTTTGTGTTGTCGTTGGGAGTGTAAAATGGTGCATCCATCCTGGTCACTGGGAATGGAAAATGATATATCTCCTGATAATCTTCCATATTGAAGGAAGTGATCCTTGCTCCACTTACACTTCTCAGTATCATTGTCTCAGGATTAGTGTGTGAGACAATCCAGTGGATCACATCTATGCAAGCGAACACGGGAAACTTGCATGTAACATTGTATAGTCTTGACTTATGGATGTTCACATAGACCTGTCAATCCTCCAGATTCTCCTCATAAATACCTGAGAAGATGGTGTTGATGTCTTGCCATGTGATCTTGATATCCTTCTCGATGAATAGGTGTGTGTCTGTGTACACAAGCAAGCTAATTGACCCCTATTCAACCACGTGCATAGTACTGCTTTTGACTATATCTTTTGATCCTACTCTCTTGGAAGCCATTGCACCTATATTTTTGAGAGAATGATGAATGCCTATGATACTTAGAGATAGAGAAACACTCATGGCAAGAAAATTCCAGTTGAAAACCAAAAGCAACTTGAGGACTGACATGCAACACACCTAGTTGACTCTTTGGGAAAATTGCGTAGTTTTTTCTCGAAGAGGCTAGGAGACTAACAGCTAGAACTATCCAAAGCATAGTCCAGACTACCACTGAGTTTCTTGTCTACTGAAACTAGGAAAAGCACATTTCATCTTGGCCTGCAGAGGACTAGAACTATGCAATGCACAGTTTCAGTCAGCATGAATGTTGCCTAGGAAAGTGCACTACGCAATCCCGAGGACCAACTAGGGCACTGCCTCCCAAAACTACACAGAGCAAAACCTCAGAAGCTAATGAGAGATAAGTTCTACATAATTCATGGAGCAAGGTAGAGCCTTCCACCCCATAAATGCACGGTGCAATCTAGGCAAGGAAAGGTTCAGGCTAAGGCAACTCAGACCTGCCGACTGGCAGCTGAAAATCACTAAGAACTGAATGTGTGTGTGAATCTGGTGCAGATCTGAGTGAAATAAACATGCAAGTGATTCAAGTGAGTGCATAAATCAATCAAATTACAAAACTAATAATCTCATGAAGCAAGTTGCCAAAACAATGATTGTGAGTGCAAAGACAGTGTTATGCATGTGACATTAAGGAAAGGTAATGCAAAACTTGAAACAACACTTCCACAAGCTAAGAATGCATTGAAAAGCCAACAATCATTTAATAAAACCAAGGAAACAACACTCATACAAGTTGTTAGCCTCCCTAATGTCCCAGGCTAAGAGGGATCGACAGAGATAACCACAGACCAAGCTTTCAGTTTGGTAGTTAGCCCTACCAAACCAGAGAGGGCTCTCTCTATGAGATCACAACCAAAGAATTGAATAGAATATAAAATGATTTTAGGCTACATATGCTAGGCTCAAGTAGGTTTTGAAAATTTAGGGTTTTGATGTTGAACAAGGGATGAAAACCATGTAACTAGGTCAAAGATCAAAAGGGTAACATCAGCAAAGATATAAAGGAGCAAGGTACAAATATTTTTGTGATGGCTTAGTGTTGTCAATGCAGTGTAGTGTTTAGAAGAAATAAGAGGTCTTAATGAGCATTTATATCATGAATTCATTAAGCAAGAATTAAAATAACACACAATGATATTCCTATCAAAACATAGCTTTATGAAACTATTTTTTCTTATAAACTTAAGGAAAAACCACTGAAGAACTAATGAATGGAAAGAGAAGATGAATATATTTCATATGAAACTATAACAGAGAAAATACAAGATCATAAACTCAATGCACATTAATTCCTAGATAATAGTTGCAACTCTTCCTTTTATTTCCTGAAAATATTGAAGCACAAGTTACAAGAGTTCTCTCCTCAGATTTCCAACCCTTCTCTCTAACTGAGAAAATGATACATATAGACCAAAATAAACAGTTTCACCACCTTCAGGGGTCGAATCCATGAGTGGTGGAGTAACTTCCAAGAATATCTCAACCAACAAGTGAGAGTGATAAGGTTGAATACAAACACTTCTTTTAGACTTTGATTTGAGCTTTTCTTCATTAATGAGGCCTAAGTTAACCTAAAAAAAACTTACTAAGCTAATTTACCCATAATTACATCATCAATACGTTGAAATAGTAAAATTACATCATTAAGTAAAAATCTACTAAAGAAACGTTGAGGAAAAGTTGCCACAGAGATATGTGTAACACCATCAGGGATATGCGTAGTGCCTTAAGACATATGCATAGCGCCAGGCTTGTAGGAGGATTTTGGAGGCCTTCCCATGCTCCAAATTCAGAGCTTGATAGCTCATTGGAAAGACATGGATCTCTAGTTTTCATTTGACTCTTCAAGAAGGTAATTTGGACACTCTAGCTAGGATAAAAAAATTATTTTCCCAATACTACTCCGATATTCGCAGTGCCTACTTCAAAACAGTGGTAGAAAGTGACTTTTTGGCACCTTTTTTGACATTTTCTCTTAATTTGTCTGCTGACAAGTCTATAAAAGTAGATATCTGAGATGATTAGGCCATTATCTATCCAATGGTGGTGAGATTTTGACAAAAGCATCCCTGACGAAAATGTGTAGCACCTAGGTGTTGCGCATATAGCTATTTCTGAGTTTTAAAACAGGCTAAAAGTCACCAAAAATTCTGAGTTTTTTGCAAAAATATGGTTCAAAGATGAAGCAATGTATCTCTAACCATAAGGAATTTTGGAAACCTAAGAGAATTTTTTGTTCTTTGGGATGTTAGGAAGACAAACATCCTCTAGTTTGCAAACATAGTTCCCCATTTCTCAGAATAGAAGTTTTAAGTTGGTCACTTAAAATTGGAAAAGCACAGCACCATGAGGGATATGCATAGAGACTAGATTTGAGAGGACTTTTTAGGGCCTTCCCCTACTCCAAATTTAGCTATTTATAGCTTATTGGAAATATGTGTATGTCTAGTTATCATTTGACTCATCAAGAATGTCATTTGGACATTCCATGACAGAGAAAAATGCATTTTCCCAAGACTACTCCCAGAAGTGGAGAAAATCTCCTATAGAAATTATATTTTGGGAATTTCTCCCAAATCATAACACCTATGTATTAACTGAAGGAGTTGTTTTTTACTTGGTCTATTATTTAAAAAAACCTCTTTCACTTTTGTAAAACTCATCTCCATTTGGTCATAAACATACTCTGAAGCAAAATTGTCCCTATGTGCAGCAAATGATTTGTCTCTTGGAATGATTTCTTGAGAAATGGTGAAGACATTATCTCTTGTGTTGAATTTGGCTCATATCTACTGATATGACCTCCATTGTGCCTCTTTTTCTATATGATTCAGACTCCATGGAAAAACCTAGCTCTATGGGAGAGAAATTAGGGTTTTAGTTGTAGGAAAAATTAGGGGATTTGGGACAGTCTTGTAGATGGACGGTAATGAAGGGGTTAAGGGTTGTCGAAATTCTTCGGGAAATTTTGGGTTGTTGGGATAGATGTTAGGGACTGTAGGGAGGTGTAATTTCTTGAGGGAAAGGTGTCAAAAAGTCCAAAACATAGTCTTAGCCTAGAAATTTGCAAAAGCACAGCATTGAGCTAGGGTTTAGGGAAAATGAAGGGAATGGGTATCGAAAATGGTTGGGAGGGGTATATAGGTATGTGTGGGGGTTATAGAACATAAAAACTAGGATTTTTTTCACTGAAATGAAGCAAAATCCTTTGGAGACCAAAAGCACAACAGAACCCTAGGAGAGGGATTTTCATTGAGTTCTTCAAAATGAAAGATACATAAGAGGTGCCACATGTTTACTTGAAATGAAAACCTTTTTATGCGTTGGATGGTCCTTTGTAGCATGAAAGTTTATTTTTACTTTGATAGTGGCATGACATCATCTGTCACTTTGAGAAATGACGAGATGAGGTAGTGTGTCGCAGCATTATCACATTTGAACTAAAACATTACCTTTACCTTTATTTTGCTTTCCCTAAGCTGCTAACTCCCCTTAAGCACTAAATCACATGATGGACATGTTTTTTTTTTTACATATGGTATCATTATGACAGATGGAGTGAAACCCTGGACCATGACCTAAAATGAGGAATTTAACCATTTCATGACCCAAGACACTTAAATGAAGATATGATACCTCGAAGAAGACAATGACCATGATGACTGATGAAGACCATGAGTAACTGAAGGGAGCAATAGTGACCTAGACACAACAGCCATTGACCAAATTTTATTTTGAAACGTAATGATATGATAAAATTTTACCTTGAGACCCTAATAAACCTTTTAAGAGCATATCTTATCACTTGTGACTGACATGACTGGCAGGCACTAAAATTGGCTCCAGCTGGGGATGGGAGCTCCTTGGAGGTGTCAAGAACACCGTAGACTAGGTAGTCTTATCCATTGGGCATGGAGTCAAAAATAAAAAGACCAAACTGAAAACTAAAAATTCACTAACTAGCTGAATTGTCTTGACTATAAAAAAACATATTGACTAAACTTACTTATGGTAGAAAACCATCGATATTTGAGGACTTCAAATCGTGATGATAATTGTGTCTATATATATATATATATAGACACAATTATCACCTCCAGTGTAACCAATCTAGCAAATGGCTACTTACTTGAATCTTTCTCACACTTTCTTCGAGCAAGAAGAAAAAACAAAAGCTAGGCAACTTCGAGTGTCCACTGAAAAGATGCTCATGATCCATAAATACAAGAAAATTCATCTTCCCTGTAGACTGTAGAAAATCAATGTAACCATCCTTAAAAATCTAAAATATTACCTTTTCTTGAAATCCAACAAGAATACAAGTACTCTTTTCATTTTGATTTGAAAGAATACTTGGTTGTTGATCCATAGGAAGGCATAGGGAAGTATGACTTTCTGCTACCTGAGTATTGGTTGTAAATTCCTCAAGCATGAGCAACTCTAATTCTATCTCTAGCATACTGTCTATCTCAAACTCATACTCTTCTAATTCATAGTCTAAATCATCCTTAAAGATAAAACATTCTTCAAGATTATTAAACATGTTAGCCCTATCCTCTACGTGAAAGAAAACAGAACCTGTTATTTGATCTCCTTACAGGAAATCTACATCACAAATTGGCTTACTCACAACAACTTCTTGTATAGTTTCATCAGTCTCATGATTGTCATCATTTAAACCCAGATTTTCATTTTCAATAATGCAAGAAATTTCACTCACACATTCTTGACTATGTGAACACTACAAACCTACCTTAACTTGGGTTGTAACATGGATTTCTAAGAGCTGATCTATTTCATCTTCAGACATAGGAGAACACTGAGTTTCATAAAATCAACATTGGCTTGGTGATTTTTATTTTCAATATCAGGAATAGGCCTTTCTCTATTTTGTTCCCAAACTGTTTCATCCAAGGAGGAAGCTATTGATTCTTGTTGGGAGGAAAAATCATAAAGGGCATCTAATATCTCTTCTTGCATACATTCTTCATCCCCATAAAGTTTTTCAAGAGATTTAATGAAATTTTCAGAAATCTCACAACATCTATCCATCATTAATAAGGAAAAATTGTAGCTTTGATAATGTTGAAAGAAAATTGAATGAAAATCCTTTAGAGAATATAAACTAGCAGATGCTAGAATCTCATACCATTACCTTGCTATTTCCTCCAAGGTAGCCATGAAGATCTTCATCAGACAATCTTCAGGAAACTTAGTCTTTAATCTATGAATATGAAAATGAAATTTGACCAAGTGGAAACTAGCATATTCTCCATCCTGACCTTTAAATTTTGGTAGCCCAATTTTCCAATCTATACAAGGAATATGATTCGGAAAACTAGGAATGTGAGCACGATTCATAGGAGCATACCTTTGAGAAGTTGAATCCATTTTGAATATAGTTAAGTCACCAAGAAGTTCTCCAAACTACCGACTTTTGAATAGTGTAGTTGCCATGAAAATTCTAAACCTTTGGATTCTTCGACACTGGAGTCGCCAAGTGAAAGATGCACATCCTTTCTATGTCTGATCATCGTTCACCATTAGCAATCATATCTGAACTTTTTCGTTCTTTCCCAAGGAAGATATGTTAGGTTCCTATACTACTAGTGTAACCCCATATTGTTATTAGTGAAACCCCCTTATTATGTTTTTGTGGCCATGTAGTCCCCATATTGTTATTATTATGCCACATAGAAGCCCACTATTGTTATTGTTGTGACCTTAATTATTATTGTTATGTCAGCTCTAATTATATTATGACCCCTTAGACTCCTATATATAGAAAGGAGGTCTTGTCATTTGTATCATCCAAGAATTGTTAATTTGTGTAATGTAAAGGAGATTTCCCCTCAAAAAGGCTGATTTTGAAGTCGTTGATCTATATTTTCTTCTATTTTGTGAGCTAGTTGCATAACATTTGGTATCAGAGCTTTGGATTCTAGGGTTTTGCTACTCCAAATAGGTCATCATGGAATTTTCAATATAACATTATTTTTACAAAGTTTAAAAATCTAAAAATAAAACCCATTTGAGCCAAAACATTTTGAACCTCGGATCGAAATTTCAAATCTTGTTTCCCTATATTTTCGGAGATATGATATGAGGAATTTAGGGTTTTTGCAAGCTCCAGAATTCCATCTCAAACAGGTCATCATGGAATTTTCGCTATAATTTTTTGCTATGAAGGTTAAGACTATGAAGTTAAAACCCACTTGAGCCGAAAGTGGGGTGAATCTCGGGCGATAATTTCAAATGTTTCGTTATATGTTTTGAGATATAGTCCAAGACATTTAGGGTTTCTGCAAGCTCCTAAATTACATCCCAAATAGATGACCTTGGGAAAATCATCATAATGTTCTCTTTGAGAATCAGATTGAAATTTCGTCAGAAGCTATAGAAAGAGGATAGGCTATAATTTTATTTTTATTGTTTTCAGGTCCGAAGGTCGAAATAGTGATATGTGGAACTTCATACAAATTCACTCTAGCGAAAAAGTATATAATCAGGTCACCTTGGGAGATTGGGCATAACACTTTCTTGGATAATCCAATTTCGATCAGACTAGTGGCATTAGAAAGAGGACACAAAGTAATACTACAAATCATAAGTTCATACCTTGGAGATCTGAAATTTCAGAGATAAAATAGGTTCAAGATCGAGCTACTAAAAGCAAGAAAAAGAATGACTCGAATCAAGAAAATCGAAACACCTAGTAAGCAAAATTTGATGGAGGATATGAAGAATGTGATAGAAGATAAGATAAATAGTTTTATATGTTCCATGGAAGCTAATATCGATGGTAAGGAAGCATATTTGAAGAAAGGCATGGAATATTTGAAGAAATACATGGAAGGTTTGAAGGAAGGTGGGACAAAGCTACTACAAGAAAGGCCTCCTAATGACAAAAAGGTAGTAGAGGAAACTCATGATGAGAAAAACATAAATTTTAGTCATGATTTCATAGAATCTAACATTGGATTGAAGACCCACCATATTCCAAATACCGATATGAGGAAGTTTGATGGAAAGGATCCCATAACATGGATACTACATATGGAGAAATATTTTGATCTACATGATGTGCAACTGTTAATAAAGGTACATTTTGCATCTTTATATTTAGAACCAAATCAATTTTTATGGTATAAAGGGATTTTTTTCTCATAAACCACTTGTCACCTAGTCAATTTTCAAGGAGGAAATGATAGCAGATTATGAGGATTCACAGAGAAACACCTTCTTTAGTCAAATGATAAATCTCAAACAAAAGGTTTCAATGGGAGAGCACATTGAGGACTTCCAAAAATTGAATATAAGGTTAAATGATATTCCAAAGAAGCAAAGGATTAATGTCTTCATAGGGACTTTAAAGGATAACATTCAACATGAGGTTCAACTTTGGGAACCTTATTCATTAGAGAAGGCATATAGGTTGCAAGAAAAATTGAAAGAAAAATTATGGCAACAAGGAAGCCTACCACTCACAATTATAAAGATGGAAGTGTTGTTTCTCCTAGCCTTTCACCACCTACAAGGTTGAGACCACAACAATTGGAAGAAAAAAGAGAAAAAGGCCTTTGTTACAATTGTGATAGAAAATACCCTAAAGTTCATAAGTGTGTTGAGAAGAAATTAATTTACATAAGGGGGAAGAGGAGCAAGAAAAGGAACAAGAAATGTCAAAAGAATAGGATATACACCAAGAACCAATCCTAGAGAAAGAAGAAATGAATCTGACCATATCTTGTAATGCATTGACAGGAATTACAACTCCTCAAACTCTCAAGATAGAAGGGCATATCAAGAAGAAAAAGGTAACAATGTTGATTGATTCTGGTAGTACCCATAATTTTATTCATTCTAAGATAGCCAAGGAATTGTGTTAGGTCCCTATAATACTAGTGATTCCCCCATTACTATTTTCATTATATCCCTTATTGTTATTATTGTGCCCCTATTGTCCCCATATTGTTATTATTGTGCCCCATAGAAGCCCACTATTGTTGTTATTGTACCCTTATATTCTTATTGTTATGTCGACTTTGATTATATTGTGAACCCTTAGACTCCTATATATAGAAAGAAGGTTTAGTCATTTGTAACATCCAATAATTGTTCATGTGTGTAATGTAAAGGAGGTTTCCCCCTCGAAGAGGCTGATTTTACAGTTGTTGAACTATCTTTTCTATATTTTGTGAGCTGGTTTCATAACAAATTGAATTGCTTCATATATCTAGCACCAGAGTGTCACGTAATGGTTGAAAATGGAGGAACCATAAATTTCTCTGGAAATTTCCATAATATCAAGCTATCCATGGGATAATATGTCTTGAATATTCTAATGCTTTCTATTCAAATGGGTGTTGTACGAGGAGTTAAATGGCTACAATCTTTGGGTAGGATAGCCTTTAATTTTCAAGAACTTTTCTTGAATTTTTTTTGGGAAGGAAAGGAGGTTGAATTAATTGGAAAACAAGAAAGATAATCAACTCTAATAGGATGACAAAGCTTCTAAAGAAAGAAAAACGGGGTGAAATTGCACAGTTATGTTCCCTAGAGGTACACACATCGAAATCATCTATTTCTCGTGATCTCCAAAATGTCTGGACAACCATTCCAAGGTATTTGAGACTCCCAAAGGAATCCCACCTATTCATGATCATGATCATGCTATTCATTTTATTCGAAGAAGTGTTCCCCCAAACATCAGGCCTTACATATATCCATATGCCCAAAAGAGTGAAATTGAACATATGGTTGCAAAAATGCTAGAGGTCGGTATAATTCAACCTAGTCAAAGTTCTTTCTCTGCTCTAGTGGTATTGGTACACAAGAAGGAGGGATCATGGCGCATGTGTCAGGATTACAGGGAGCTCAAAAAGCTTATTATTAAAGATAAATTTCCCATTCCTCTCATTAATGAATTATTGGATGAGTTATGTGGAACAATTTAGTTCACCAAGTTGGATCTTCGTTCAAGATATCATCAAATTAGAATGAAGATTGAATACATTTCAAAAACAACATTTAGAACTCATGAGGGTCATTATGAATATTGGTCATGCCTCTTGGCCTTACCAATGCACCTTCTACATTTCAAGGTTTGAAAAATTCCATTTTCAAACCCTTATTTAGAAAAATTGTGTTAGTATTTTTTGATAATATACTAATTTACATCAAGTTTTTGAAGGATCATGTTCAACATGTTGATAGCGTGCTCAAACTATTGGAGGAGAAAAAATTATATGAAAAATTCTCCAATTGTTTCTTTGGAGTACAAGAGGTGGAATATTTGGGTACTCAGTTAGCTCATAGGTCATCTTATCATCCTGAATCTGACGGGAAAACTTTGATAGTGAACAAATGTTTGGAAGGATATCTTCGTTGCTTTGTATCTGATAAACAGACACAATGGGTTGAGTGGTTTCCTCTCGTTGAAGGGTGTTATAACACTTCCTTCCATGCTATAGCAAAAGCGATCCCATTTATGGCACTTTATGGATATCATCCACCGGCCATCACATCACCTTTAAAATAAAATTCTAAGGTTCAAGCAGTGGAGGATCACATCGAGCATCAACAACAATTTCTTAAACTCTTAAATGATAACTTCACTTTGGCACATAATAGAATGAAACAACATGCATTTCACGATCATAGAGAAAGACGTTTTGATGTACGTGACTAGATATTTCTACGATGACAACCATACAAACAAATGTACCTCAGGAAAACTAAGAAGGATAATAAATTATTGCCAAATTATTATGGTACGTACAAGGTGTTACAAAGGATTGGTACTATGGCATACAAATTGGAGCTTCTTTCATCTTCCCAAGTTCACCCCATTTTCCATGTTTCATGCTTAAAGAAGGTTATAGGTGAGAAGTTCCCAGTTCAAACAATATTTTTGGAAGTTGATGAGGAAGGAAAAATCATATTGGAACCTGAATCAGTCATAAAAACAACAACCCAACAACTACGAAATCGATCAATTTCAGAGTATCTCATCAAGTGGAAGAACTTACCCATTGAAGATTCCACATGGGAGGATAAGAATTTTATATAGAAGCACCCAAAACTGCTCAAACATTGAGAGCAACATTTTTTTAAGGAGAGAGGCATGTTAGGTCCCTTTACTACTAGTGTAAACGCTTATTGTTATTATTGCAAACCCCATATTATATTTTTGTGTCCATATAGTCCCTATATTGTTATCATTGTGCCCCATAGAAGCCCACTATTGTTATTGTTGTGCCCTTACATTATTATTGTTATGTCAGATCTAATTATATTATGACCCCTTAGACTCCTATATATAGAAAGGAGGTATTTTCATTTGTATCATCCAAGAATTGTTCATTTGTATAATGTAAAGGAGGTTTCCCCCTCTAAGAGGCTGATTTTGAAGTCGTTGATCTATATTTTCTTCTATTTTGTAAGATGGTTTCATAATGAGATATATCACTTGTTTCCCTAGTAACAACACCAAAATGTTAGCCTCCAAAATTTCCCAGATTGAGAGGAATCGACGGAGGTAAGCACAGACGAAGCTTTCAGTTTGTTAGCTAGCCCTACCAAACTAGAGAGGATTCTCTCTATGAGATCAGAACCAAAGAATTGACTAGAATATAAAAGGATTTTAGGCTAGATACACTAGGCTCAAGTAGGCTTTGAAAATTTAGGGTTTTGATGCTGAACAAGGGATGAAAACCAGATAACTAGGTCAAAGGATCAAAAGGGTAACAACAACAAAGATATAAAGGAGTAAGTTAGCAATAGTTTTGTGATGGATTAAGGTTTTCAGTGTAGTGTAGTGTTTAGAATAAATAAGAGGTCTTAATGAGCATATATATCATGAATTCATTAACCAAGAAAGAAAATAACACATAATGATATTCCCATCAAAACAGGGTTTTATGAAAAGAATTTGGCTTATAAACTTAAGGAAAAATCATGGAAGAAGTGATGAATGAAAAGAGAATATGAATATCTTTCATATGAAACTACAACAAAGAAAATACAAGATCACAAACTCATTGCACATGAATTCCTAGATAATAGTTTCAATTATTCCTTTGATTTCCTAAAAATGTTGAAGCAAAAGTTACAAGAGTTATCTCCTCAGATGTCCAACCCTTCTCTCTAACTAAGAAAATGATACATATAGACCAAAATAAATGGTTTCCCCACCTTTAGGGGTTGAATCCATGAGTGGTGGAATAGTTTCCAAGAATATCTCAACCAACAAGTGACAGTGACAAGGTTGAATACAAACTCTTCTTTTAGACGTTGATTTGAGTTTTTCTTCATTAATGAGGCCTAAGTTAACATAAAAACAACTTACTAAGCTAATTTACCCATAATTACATCATCAAGACATTGAAATAGTAAAATTACATCATTAAGTCAAAATCTACTGAAGAAATGTTGAGTAAAAGTTGTCACAGAGATATGCACAACACCATCAGGGATATGCGTGGTGCCCTAAGACATATGCACAGTGCCAGGCTTGCAAGAGGATTTTGTAGGCCTTCCAATGCTCCAACTTCATAGCTTAAATAGCTCATTGGGAAGCTATGGATCTCTATTTTTCATTTGACTCTTCAAGAAGGTTATTTGGACACTCCAGTGGGGAGAAAAAATGAATTTCCCAAGACTACTCTAATATGCACAGCGCCTGTTGCAAAACAGTGGCAGAAAGTGACGTTTTGACCCCTTTTTTGACATTTTCTCTAAATTTGTCTGTTGACAAGTTTGCAAAACTAGATATATGATATGCTTAGGCAATTATCTATACAATGGTAGTGATTTTTGGAAAAAGGAGCCCTAAGGAAAAATCGAAGCACCTAGGTGCTGCACATATAGTTGTTTCTGAGTTTTAAAATAGGTTAAAAGTTACCAAAAATTCCGAGTTTTTTGCAAAACTAGGCCTCCAAGATGAAGCGAGGTATCTCTAAACATAAAACTTTTTGGAACACTAAGTGAATTTTTTGTTCTTCGATGTGTTAGGAAGACAAACCTCCTCTAGTTTGCAAAAAAAGTTCCTTATTTTTTTCAGAATCAAAGTTTTAAGTTGGTCACTTAAAATTGGAAAACCGCAGCACCATCAGGGATATGTGCAGCACCTAGATTTGAGAGGATTGTTGAGGGCCTTACCCTACTCCAAATTCAGATCTTGATATTGGAAACTTGTGGATGTCTAGTCAAAATTTTACTCATCAAGAAAGTCATTTTAACATTCCATGACAGAGAAAATTGCATTTTCCCATGACTACTCCCAAAAGTGGAGCAACTCTCCTGTAGAAATTATATTTTTGGAATTTATCATAGATCATAACACTTGTGTATAAAGGGAAGGAGGCATTTGTTCCTTGGTCTATGATTGACAAACAACTCTTTAAATTTTGTAAAATTCATCTCCATTTGGTCATAAACATACTTTGAAGAAAAATTGTCCCTAAGTGCAGCAAGTGATTTGCCTCTTGGAATGATTTCTTGAGAAATGGTGAAGACATTATATATTGCATCGAAGTTGGCTCATATCTATTGATATGACCTACTTTCTGCCTCTTTTTTTCATATTATTCAAACTCCATGGCAAAATCTAGCTCTATGGGAGAGAAATTAGGGTTTTAGTTGTAGGAAAAAATATGGGATTTGGGACAATGTTGTAGATGGAGGGGAATGAAGGGGTTAAGGGTTGTCTAAATTATTGGAGAAATTTTGGGGGGAGGGACAGATGTTAGGGAGTGTAGGGAGGTGGAATTTCTTGAAAATAGTGAGGGAAAGGTATGAAAATTTCCAAAACATAGTCCTAGCCTAGAAATTTTCAAAAACGCAGCATTGAGCTACGGTTTAGGGAAAATGAGGGGAAATGAAAGGAATGGGTATGGGAAATGGTTGGGATGGGTATATAAGGTATTTTTTGGGTTTGTGGAACTTAAAAACTAATTTTTTCTCACTGCAATGAAGCAAAATCATTTGGATACCAAAAGCACAACAGAACCCTAGGAGAGGGGTTTTCACTGAGTTCTTCAAAACGAAGGATGCATAAGAGGTGTCAGATGTTTACTTACTTTCCAAGGAGATGCTTAAACCTATGAATGCTAAAATGAAAACCTTTCGATGCTTTGGATGGTCCTTTGTAGCTTGAAAGTTGACCTTTACTTTTGTAGTGGCATGACATCATATGTCACTTTGAGAAATTATGAGACGAGGTAGTATACTGCAGCATTGTCTTATTTGAAATAAAACATTATATTTACCTTTATTTTTCTTTGATTAAGCTGCTAACTCCCTTTACCCACTAAATCACATGATGGACGTGTTTTTGTTTTGACATATGGTATCATGATGACACATGGAGTGAAACCCTAGACCATGACCTAAAATGATGAATTTAACCATTTCATGACCCAAGACACCTAAATGAAGATATGATACCTCAAAGAAGACAATGACCATGATGAGTGATGAAGACCATGAGTAAGTGAAGGGAACAACAACGACCTAGACACAACAAGCAGTGACCAAATTTTATTTTGAAACGTAATGAAATGATAAAATTTGACCTCGAGACCCTAACAAACCTTGTAAGAGCATATTTGATCACTAGTAAGTGACATGACTAGCAAGCACTAACACAAGACAAAAATTAAAAAGTAACAGAAAAAGCGGCAAAAGGCATGAAAAACAAAACTTACCCGGAAACGTGACGCCAACTGTGTCGAATGTTCCTAGATTCCCTGGGAATGCGAGAGCTCCAAGATCGAATATGAATAATGATATCTGAGGCATCATTTAAATAGTTTTGGAAAAATTAGGGTTTATGACTCGCATGCCACAAATCTAGGAAAAATAAATTGTTGGTGGGAAGTTTCTAAAAATTCTATGGATGCTTTTTGCTTTTTGCTTTTTTATTTTTCAGGAAACAATGCCCAACATGCAAGGAAGGATTGCGTGGTTCTAGAGGGAACCGAACAACCTGCTGACACATGCAACAGACAGTCAGTGAGGGAAAATGTTTGCGCTATTTCTAGACTGAGAGGACTTGGCTGGCTCACCAACTCTACGCAATTTTCTAGAGAAGTGATGCTAGGCCTCTCTACTTATTTCCGAAGATCAATGCAACTATCTAGTTCTATGCAATTCTAGAGAACAATGCAACTGACCTAGGCTTCTCTATAAATTTATGGATGGAAGAGCAGATGGGCCAGTTTCTGCACAATTCTAGATGGCAGTATAGCTAGCTAAAACTGCGCAATTTTCCAGAGCAGTGTTGGATCACCTTCTCTGCACAGTTTCCAGAGCAAGGCTTCCTAGCTTGCTTTGTGCAATTTCTGAGTACAAGGCAACTATTGGGTTTCTCTGCACATTTCTGGAGGGGAAGACAAGTTGCCCTCTAGATTTGCACAGTTTTTCCCGACAATCGGCTGACCAGATGTGAACCACTTGTTGGGTGTGATTGTGGTTGAATGACGAGATAAGTGAGTTGAATACAAGATAAGAAACCATTGATGAACTCTAATAAACACAACTACCTGATCAGTGAAGAATAGCTATGATGATTTCGAGGAGGGAGGTTCCAAAATGAAGCGAAGGAAAAATTTTGGAGGGTGGTTGTAGCTGCTACAACAAATGGGTAGGACCTTGAGATGAAGATGACACGGGTTAGGGATTCAGTAATCAATCCTAAAATTAACCAGGTTGGATGGGAAAAGTAAGTTTCCAAGCACTGGCAACCATCCCATGATAAGGAGGATTATAGAAAGGTTGATTACCAATTCGAAGTATACCAACAACAAGTTGCCCCCCTTCCATATGAGGAGGGGATGATGGAGGAAACTACAATCCATATGGAGGGAACCCAACATAAGGAGAGTTAGGGTTTTGAAGATAACCTTGCCCATTAACATAAGGGCCAGCTTTCTATTCAATTTCAGGTTTAGGTGAAGGAGAAGGAGAAAGCTAATTAGCATTCATAGGAGAAGTACCAGATGGAATTCCTGAAATGGATGACATGGGAGAGGTCCAAGGATTGGAAGTTTCACCAAAGAAGGTATCAGATAAATACTGATAACCGGGTGGGATGGATGGACCACCATATAGATGTGCCTCTGGTGATGTTGCAAACATGGATGAGGAAGCAATGTTTGATGTCTCAACCATAGTAGTGGAAACAAGTTGGGAAGTCAAATCAGATCCATTCATGGTTAACAATACCAATGAAGATTGTCATGAGAAATCCATGGGTGAGTCCAAAGAATAAAGTAAAGGAGTTTATACTGGAGTATGGAGAGGATGAAGAGGACCATTCTGATAAAAATGGAGTCCACTCTAATGAACAAGAGTAGAGGGGTGAGGCTCCCCTTACGGGATCTCTTTAATACTCACAAGTTCGTATGGAATAGGTTCACCATCGAGTCCAAGATATATCGTTCGATGGTTTTTCTATGACAACGGAAGAGAAGGGGAAGGACCTGAAGTAACATGTGAACATGGCTAAGGTTCCTTAGGTTCAACATCCTCCGGAGGTAAAGTATCTGACTCAGGAAAGTCAGGTTCAATAACCTAAGGTAATAAAGTTTCAAGGTCTTTTGTTTCGATTGTGTCAGATTCACCAAAAATATTGGAGGTGATATTGAGCTTAGTACTAAAAGGGAAAGATGATTATGGTTGATCAAATTCAGGAGGAGGACCATAATTAGTCCCTAAATTTCATGATTCAGTAGTTTGTGTCTTCTTATGCTTCTGACGATGGCTAGGAGTAGCCTCTGATGGAAGAAAAGGTTTATTTTTCATTCTACGCAAATGACGAAGTGGGGGATTTTGTTCTTCAGCATTGGATAATAAATTTTAGAAATTAACACAAAAATAAATCAAAAAGACGGTAATCTAGGCATAAAGGATTACAAAGTAGCCGTAAACTGCAATATACACCTTGGCGAACTAAGGAATTAACATAGATGCAAGCAATCTCCCTGAATGTTGTGTTCAGTGTATCACAATACACAAGGCGACCGACTCGGTTACCTATGGTGATGATAGAAACCTATAGGAAGCTTCCAAAATATAATCGATGGTACATGGAAGTGCAGTCTGTAGTAGTGTTGTCTAATGCGTAACCATTTGATGAGAGTGTTCCCATATACTTTACATGTGTGGAGCATCGTCCAATATATCCTAAGGTACATGGAGAACTATCATATACACTCACGTACGTGGAACGAGATCTCACCCCCGGGATATAACGATGGCAAACAATGACAACTCTTGCATTTAACAATGTTGGAACACGCCTCTAGCTTAGACCTCTAAATGTTTGTGTTAATGTTACAAATGCTCCTTAGGTTGATTCAATAAATTTTAGTGTTTATCTTCAATTAAGATTCAGTTTTGGGGCTCGCCTCAAATTTCACCTGAATATCCTAAAATGAAAAATAGCATGAGGAAATGAAATCTTTCTCATTCAATGAAAATCTATCTAAGGAATGGAAGAGACAAAGAGTATGCAGCAAGCAATATGCAACAAACAATGTGTAAAATGCAATTCCCTTTTTAATGCAATTGTTCTGTTTTTGATGCACAAACAAAACCCTAAATGCTAATGCAAAGATTTTTCTTTTAAGGTCACTTAATTTTTGAAAATGAATAAAAAAAAGATGAAAAGTCTAATCACTCATTCAAACAATATTTTTAGAATGATGACTAGAAAACCAATTCATCTAAGCACTCAATGATCAAACAAAATAAGTTTACAAACGGCCTAATGATAAGAACAAAGGAAAATATTTAAACAAATCCTTACCAAAGGTACTAAAATAAAAGCAAACCAAATGGAGGCTTCAAGATCAAGTGCTCAAAAATTTTCTCAAAATTCAAAGTTGTCATATTGTTGCAGAGCCTACATGATAGTGTAGTGCTCATCATCCTGAATTTGGTGGAACTCATTTCGTGTGAAACGAACTCTGTATGCTCCCAGAAACATGTTTTGTTTGTTTGCCTAAACAGACAAATTTAAAAAAACAAACATGCAGGCATCCTAGTCAGCAGTCTGTACTACTGACATGGTGATGACTAGGCATGCCTATGTGGCAGGTTGACTAAGAAAGTGATTGTTTGACCTCTAGCGAATGTTGTGCTCACAAGTGGCAGGTGCCTAGGTGGCATGTTTTGGATGGTTGGTTGGTGGCCAACCATAAGCTACCATGTGACCTAGCCAAGGGTCGCCATGTGGCATCCCAAGGGCCACCAAAAATCGAATTAAGGCTCGAGAAAAGGTGGGCGTGCATCAAACCCATGACCTCTAGGTTGAAAGTCCGTCATTACGAACATGCCACACACGTAGTTCTTATTACATATATTTAAACACCATGTTTCACACCATCCAGGAAAAGGGCCAGCCGTTGGGCGTGTGCCACCCAAGAGGACCGTGGGCAGAGTGGAGTGGGGTCCTGGCTAACGAAGGTCCATCGTTGGCCATAGCCCCAAGCACATGGCCCTCATGTGGCCCAAAATTTTTGAGATTAAGGCCTTATAGGGCATTTAATCCATCCAACAATTTCACCCGAAATTAGGCGAAATCGGTGCTCGGTTAGCGGAATTAGAGGCAAATTTGTAACATGGAGCCTGATTTTGGGGAAATTGAGGTGTGATTAGTAGAAAGACTTGGGGAAGTAATAAATTCTTTAGTTTTTACAAAATCAGGAGCAGAAAGAGGCTAGACAAGCATTTTTGGGCATTCTAGAGCCATTAGAATAGGTTTCAGAGTTGTTTGAGCAATTGGAAATTGGACCAAGGAGATGTAGCAGAGGTGGGGTGAACTCCTTCATCATGTGTTATTGTGATACTATTTTGGTGATGTTCATGTCTGTTATATTTTCTTGTTTAGTCATTTTTTTATGTTAATTTGAACATCAAATTTACATAAAAACATTCAAAAACTCATGTTAAAACATGCAATTAACCTCATGAATCCTTAAGCACTTTTACATATTCTGAAGATGAATTTATCACATCAAAACTAATTTTCCCATTCACATCAAGTTTGGTATCAGAGCTCTTGGTTGTCTTTTTGCTAGGAGGATTTAACTATTTGCAAGTTAATGTAATGCTTACAAGGTTGAAGCTCAAGAGAGGAGAAGGGAAGCTAGTTGAAGGTCCTGAAGTTGGGTCAACGAGAACGAGTGCAATATTACCACAATCTCCACCACTAGTTCTACCTCAAATTATAGTTGAAGCTTCAGTAAGCATGTCACATGATGGAGAGCCTACAAATATGACATAGGATGAGAAATTTTTTAGGAGGGCTTTCTTTCACATGGTAGATATGGTGAAAGTCCTCTAC
Source organism: Pinus taeda (assembly GCA_000404065.3). NCBI lineage: Eukaryota > Viridiplantae > Streptophyta > Pinopsida > Pinales > Pinaceae > Pinus > Pinus taeda. The sequence goes on from APFE030235903.1 coordinate 121,645, forward strand.
TGAGAGAGGAACACAAGACTGCAGGGTCAAAGCTCCAAGCCTCCAAAAGGATAAGGTTCTTTAGGAGGAGGAGGTAATGTAAATTGAGGTAAAATTCCACCATCTCCACCATCATCTTCATCTTCATCTTCACAGGCATCTTCACCCTCTTCCACTAATACAACCCTTACTCATACTCATCAAGATACATCAAAAACGAATTGGTAAAACACCTCTGTTAAAACTTGATGTTAAATTTTAACTACCCATCTATAATGGTGAAGTGAATGAAAAGATGCTTGAGAATTGGGTTCATCAGTTGGAGGTCTATTGTAGAATTCAAAACCTTCAATATGATGACATAAAGATTCAACTAGATTCCTTGAGGTTGGAGGGTGCAGCACTAATATGGTGGGAATCCAAGACACAAGAAGAGATAAAAAAAACATGGTAAGATCTTAATTTCTTGGTTTGATTTCATTGCTGCAATTAAAAGATAGTTTTACCCTCTAGTATGTATGCAAAAAAACATCATGAATTGGCAAAAATTTAGACAACTTAAAGGTCAAAATGTACAAAATTACACCCAAGAATTTAGAAGAAGGTCTCTAATATTAGGTGTACATTTACAATCACAAGACATGTTGTTAAATTATATAGGGGTTTACATAGTTACCTTAGGCATACTATCCTTATGTTTAATCCCAATAATCTAGATGAGGTTTTTGTGCAAGCCACTCATCTTGAGGAAAGAGGGAAAATTACTCCAAAAGAGGGTAGTAAAAATCCATTTAAGGGTAAAGGAAAAGAAAAGGGTTTCAAAGGGAAAGGAAAGAAAATTGCATCCATCAAGAAGGAATGAGAGAAACTAGTATGCAAGAATTGTTTTAAAGAGGGTCACAATGAAGCTCATTGTTGGAAGCTTCATCCTGAGATGAAATCAAAGAAATTCAACAATAAGGGAAAACAAAAGACAATTTCAACCACTTAACAAGATTTGGGATCTAATTTGGGTTATGAAACTAAAATTACATCCATGGGTATGAAAGGAATACAATCCATTGCTAGCACTAGTACTTCAAATTTACACAATGAAACTCCAAACGAAAGGAAGAGGATAAAACCTTTTCAAATAAGGGTAATCTCAAAACATACAAAAATTGACACTCTTTCTTATAGTGGCTCTCAAGCCAATCTCATCTTTGAAAACATTGTCAAAAGTTTAAATTTGGAAACCATTCCACATCATAAGCCATACCCATTATGATGGGTGTGTGAAATTGCACAATTGCAAGTAACCATAAAGTGTAGACTAAAATTCTCCATTACTAAAAATTCCATAGATGAAGTGAAATTGATGTTGTGGCACTAGACATATGTGGTATAGTTTTGGGAATCCCATATCTCTATGATAGAAAATCTATCTTCCATAGACATGAAAACAAATACCATTTGTTCAAATATGGAGTAGAATACATTGCAAGATCCCATAGAAAGAAACTAAATCTTTCACTTGTAAATGTAGGGCAGATGAAAAGACTAGTGAAATATAGCAAGAATTTTGTGCTTCTAATGATCAAACCCTAGAATGATATTGATATTGAATATTTTCAAGGTTGTGACTCAAGATTGAAATCTAAATTGGTTGATGTTGGTAACCAATATGATGAGATGTTTCAGGAACCAAAAGGATTGCCTCCCAAGAAAGGAATCTAACATGAGATACAGTTGTAGCAATATTGTCCTCTTCATAACTGTTCCCAGGAAAACTAGTGTCTATTCAGATCTTCTAGTCCCATTAAGACGGGTAGCTATCTTAGAAACTGTTTAGTCAATTTAGTGTGTCCTAAATTGCTACATTAATTATCAATCCGGGATTCGTAAGTTGATGAAGTGTGGTGCACTATATGTGCAAGACATCCTCTTTCTTACTTTTTGTTGTTTTCAATTTTTATTTTGTTTTGGGGGTTTTTTTTATCTTCGTTTATCTCCTAATGTGAATGGAAATCCTATCCCTAAGTTTTAAGAATACTCTAGAAGGCAAGTATGGATATAGATTTTAAGGTAATTATGTCCTCTATAATGATTTCCAGAACTTAACACTTCAGAGGGTCTTAGAACATACTAGTGATGAAATTAATATTTGAACAAGAATGAAAACGTGTTACTATTCAAATCAAACAAATAATGAACTACTGATCATGAAACCATTATCTCTGCTGCTTATTTAAGTACAAAAAGAAAAATGAGTTAGGCTACTGCACTCAACAAATAAAACTAATAAAAGTAAAATCAATTCACTTCATTCATAGTTCGATAGCTCGCGAGGTAGTCTAAGCTATGGCTTTAGGATATAACGTCAATGATATGAGCAAATTGATATCTAACTGCAGAAAAGTAAACTAAAATAAAATCACATCATTCATAGTCCGATAGCTCACCAAGTTGTCTAAGATATGGCTTTAGGAGATAACGTCAATGATATGAGCAAGTTGATATCTAATTGTAGAAAAGCAAAACTAAAATCAAATCACATCATTCATAGTCCGATAGCTCGCCAGGTAGTCTAAGCTATGGCTTTAGGAGATAACATCAATGATATGAGCAATTTGATATCTAATTGCAGAAAAGTAAAACTAAAATCAAATCACATCATTCATAGTCTGATAGCTCGCCAAGTAGTCTAAGATATGGCTTTAGGAGATAATGTCAATGATATGAGCAAGTTGATTATCTGAACTAAATAACAAAGCAAGTGAATAAAACTGAAATCAAAGCATAACTGGAATTAAAAAAAAAAAACTAAGAAAAGCAAATTTAGCAGAGAGACTAATCCCATCTCTCCAGTTATTGTAAAGATTGCATGAAAATGCCCGAGCCTACTCTATTCTGAAACACACACACTGACCAGTGTTAGCAACAATATACAAAGCTTGAAAAATCATGTACAGGAATGAAATGTTAATACCATAACAAATGAAATATACATAGGTGGATAACTATGAAATATGTGTAATGGAAATAAGAAAACACTACATAAAAACTTTACAGCAATAAGGAAAACAAAACCTCAGCGTGCAGGGGCCCTCTGCACGGCCTTGGTCAACAGGCTATCAATCTAGAATTATGCTCACGCAGTCATACAGAAACAGAGACTTCTTTATATTTCAAAACCAGTTACAGCAGCAAGACTAGTGTCACAGCATAGTAAACTTTTAACAGCAAAATTACATCAACAAAGACTAACTCTATGCGTTTGGAAACGCATTATTTATAACAAAAATTCATAATTGTTTTCCTATGAAATATATTTAACTGAGGACACGTAAAAGGATAGTGTCCGTAAGCTTAGCATACTGGTTGCCGAGATTATTCAATCTATCAAAAGTGGCTATTGGATTCATATTGTGGGGCAGTCTACAGGTGTCAACATGACCCCAGGGATCTAGGAACGGCCACGAATCCTTCACGTGTTTGAAAACAAAGTCCGATTGCCATAGGACTCCTTCGTTAGACCACCATTTGACCACCGTTGACCATGGCTTTCCTTAATGAATCCGGCTAAACCAATAGGACCTGATCCATGTCTAGGTCATTCTTAACTTGCCCACGTGCCTTGTTTTGCCTCATGACACCTGCAACCTAGAGTTTAACAAAAACAGCTTTGGAAAGTTGAATCAGTTGCAGAAAGTGGTTGTGTTCTGCAGCTCATGAGCAAAATCTAATTCAAACAGCAAATGCCAACTCGATTTATTAGTAATAGTCCCTCCACCTTGCCTTCATCCATCACTTTGAAAGCACCATCCTTTCTGTAGCGTCGTATACGCCTACGCTGAGCTAACTGAATAGCGATCCTTAGGAAGCAGTGTGTGTCTAGCCCACCGCGTCATATGGACATCCATCCATTGGCCACCAAATAGTCGTGGGCCCTCCGATCACATCCAACCTGCTTCTTTCTGTTTTATAAGTGACGTGCAAAAGACACACTGAAATCGCGGCAAGGACTCCTGGCTGGTAACACTACCTACTATTTCCACAAAAACATAGTTAGAAAACCATTTCAATGCTCTTTTAGAATCAATATGCACTGATTTTTTATAGCTTATGAGGTCCCGATGAGGGGAAAAAGTCTAGAAAAGTGTGTAAGAGATATGTAGTTTTAGGGCTCAACAAAAACAAACAATTCAAAGTAACTTGTGTTTCCTTTTATGAATGATAGATAAGAGAGAAGCAGAGAGCACCAACCTTAATATTTCGCTTGGGTCCTTGCTTGTTTCCTCTCTCCTTTGATAGAGCTTGCCACACCTTTCTCACTTTTCCCACTTCAGAGAACACCTATAGAGGAAAAGCAAAAAGAAACCATCAAAGCATAGAGATCTATGATACCATAAACAATGTAGAATTAGAAGTATATTAACCATACAATTGCATACACAAATACAAGATTCAGAAATACACAAGTATATGGAGGAAAAATCAAATAATTTTATTGATAGTGGAAGTATAAGAGAGGATTACAACCTAGCTATCTGATCTAGCATCATCCTCCTAGCATGAAAGCCCTCTTCACCTCATGAAAAGAAAGATCGCCCCACAATACAATGTCTCAAAGAGAAACCAACAACACTTTCTTACAAATTACAAAATTCTAGCCTCTAGATCTCTAGGATGAGGGATCCATATATAGATATTTGTAGTGGGGTGAGTCAACTTCTAGGTTTTTGATTAGTGTCATTTCACTGATATTTCTTGGTTCCACTTGGAGATTTCATGATCTCTTACTCACCCCTGGTGGAATTCAAATAGGAAAGTGTCATATGAGCAGTTTCTAGAAGATTCTCTGGGTTTCCACTCAGCCAACTACCTCTGCCATTTGTCTTCTCTCGCCCATCTCACCCTACAGAAGCCCTTTCAGTATGCATCACACCCTACATGTGTAATAGGTGAGATGCATCGCACTTTGACCAAGGAGCAGTCTGTATGGGTTAGTTTTGACCAGTTCTGAGTAGTTTTTCAGGTGGAACTTCTGGGAAATGATGTAATTAGTTCACCTTGATCCTTTAGGGTATGAAACAACACTTTTAGGGGTTTGAGAGCCCTTGGTTTATCGACATATGTGATTGGGGTTGTAGTGCCCAAATATGTCTATAACAGCTGCCCCCTAAAGAATGAGGTCATAAATCTTCTGATGTCAGGTGAAATGCTTTATCATGAGGATCCAAGGTTTTTTGAACTAGAAGCTGACCTGCAATAACATACAAGAAAATACAATATCTTCATAATATTTTCATGATCTAGCTAAGGCGGGCATTCCCATTCTCATCTTTATAAATTCATTTTCATGTACATAGGATAGACAATCGTCTGTTGTTGCAGACTGGTGATTCTGGTAGAGTCATCATCCTTAGCTTGGATGATCATCTATGCAGCTATGGAGTACATTTGATGTCTTTATTTTCCTAAATATATCGCAGCCCGAATGGATGAAACTAGATCTATGGTCTTCAAACTTTTTCAATCTTCGCCCGATGTACAAGTCGATCCATGTGAAAAGATGTTCTAAAGTCGAACATGGAAAGACATCACCTGATTACCAGCCAATGATGTAAGTTGTTAATAGGTGCGAGAGGAATCACCGATAATGATAATAACCCTCAAGGTACTATAGTACAATTCATGTGGTGTGAATATATGAGTCAATGTCGAACACTACGTAAAATCTTTCGATCGAAGGCCATTGATGTAAACCTGTCGATGGAAGTGAGAAACTTGCCATTGAGGCATGCAAGCTTCAAAGTACTGAAAGGGTTGTTCCTAAGTCAACTTCTTGGATAATGCGTTGATGTCGATAAGAAGTGACCCATCGTAGGAGGGCGTTAATGAATCCCACATCTACGACACGAAACAAAGCAAATGATTTTGTGGAGGTGAAAAATGGAGAGTGAAGGTATTGCAATGGATGAGGCATTAGCTGGGTTGGTGAATTCTCTAAGTGACTTCTCTTGAACATATTAGTGACACTAAAATGGATTGGTAGCATTAACCCCAAAAATGGATGGTATGGAGGACAAATGGTGATGTGACCAGTGAACGGAATAACCCAACCTGACTCAATCATGGTGATGGAGTGAAAGTGTCATGTTCAAGAGCGACCTGCTACCAATGAAGTTCTTCAAGTTTTCTTCCCTTTTTCCCCGTCATTGCTGACCAATACCTCTTTATTTTTTTCAAGCTTGAGGAGGATAACATATGCTTGTTCTATAATTTTCCCTTCGGGCAAACCTGTCGCTATGTTTTAGCGAGCCTAGCGACAGTGAAACTCGCTCTTGTCCAGATGGAAAAGTTTGTCACTATTGTTTTAATGAGTTTAATGACAAAGATAACTCAATACTTTTCATTCTTAGAGAGTTTGAAAAGGGATGAAAAGGAAACTCCAACAGTCCTTTTCCGTGGTATAATCCCTTAAGTCCAAAAACGTATAAAATAATATGAAAAGGATGACTTTTCGATAGTTTTTAGCGAGCCGAAAAAGGAAAGTGCACGATCTTTTTGTGTAATGATACCTCAGGTCCAAAAAGATTAAAATGTAGAGGAGGGATGGCGCTTCCATTTACTTTAACGAGCTGGAAAGGCTAGTAGCTTGGAAATCTTTTCATATTTTACAAGTCTAAAAAGAGCTTAAAAGAGACTTGTTTTTGAGGAATGAGTGATGTTTTCAGGTAGCAACTGGTTCCAAGTAAGTTTGGAACTTCTCAAGCATGATAGTGTAAAGACGGTGGCTAATAGAATCACTCGTTGCAACTGTTCCTCAAAAGGGTAAACAATCAAGTGGAGGTGTATGATCAGCTAAAAGAGTGGATGTGATGGTAAGAACATGACCAAGGCTCAAAAGGCTGATAGCAATGCAATCACAAGGGTTATTTACTGAGGGTGGATTCATTTTTTAATGAGATTGAATCTTTAGAAACTATGCTCAGTGCTAGGTTTATTTTTTAATGAGCTTGAACTTTGCAAAAACACTGCTCGTTGATAATAATCAGAGACGTTCAATTTACCATTAACACTATTTTATTTTGACAGTCGCACAACCTGTTCAATTACTCCATCAAATTTATTAGAAATGTAAATACATGCTTGAAAAATGAGTTCAAAACTAACATCTTACTTGAATTATGTGAATAGTAACATAAAAGTAGTTTTACCTCTCATTTTTATGATTTCATTTAAATTTGGGATTGTTGGAGCTCTGGAGGTATTTTCCCCCTCAAATTTCACCAACTAATTTCAGGAGATCCGATGAACTATTCTTTGTGTCATCAAGACCAGGTAGGAGCTAACCCTGAGCTCTTTAATTGCATTCCATCCTTTTCTGATTCTGAGCAACTTTTCCTGCTCTTCTGGGCCTCAAGGGTTTGAACAATTCGTTCTCTCCCCATCGCACCTAGTATGCATCGAAATGTGTGATGCATATTGAGCTAGCCATTGGCCAGTTAGTATGCATCCCACCCTGTACACAGCCAAGGTGCGATGGGCGCAAGAGGGAAAGTTTATGCAGTGTTTTCTCATGAAAGTTTTGCTTGTTTTTGCCCAAATGAGGATCCTAATTCACCTCTTGTTTGTGTTTCAGAGATTCATTGGATCAAGATGGTCATTACATGGCATGAACATGAGCATGAAGAAGAGGACATGATTGTCTTACATGAGTTGGGTACGGTTACTGCATTGCGAAACTGTGGCTTGCTCAAATTCTTCCGCATATCCAGCATGGGGCAACAAATCAATTTGTTGCAATATCTTCTCAATGCATGGGATTCGACCAACCAGGTGTTCCAGATTAGAGGAAAATCCATTCCTTTGACAATTGAGGATATCTACTTTTTGACTAGGTTATCGAGGCATGGTGCCCCTCTCTCACTATCAGGATCCACCCGTGGGGGTGAATCTGTGAGGGATTATATTCGCCAGTTTTGTAGAGATGGATCTCAGCCACGCAGGGATGGAAAGATTAGTATTTGAGATGTCACTGACCAGGCCTTGAGGACTATTTTATTCACCTTTGCTATATTGGCTAGTAGTGCGGTGCTTCATTTGGCCAACAGATCTTATATGCAATATGCTTTAGAATGCCTGGAACCAAAGGTATTCAACTGGTGTGAGGCAGTGCTTCCGTTTATAAAAGAACATCTTTCCAAGGTGAAGAATGGAAGATCCAAGAACTTTGGATATGTTTCCATTCTGACTACTTTTGCCTTGGAGAGGATTCCATTGATGCAGCCACAGTACATTTCACTAGGATTGCCAGCAGCAAGGGAACTACGGATGCAGAGATGGGTTGACCTCATGGCCAGACATGCTGGCTAGTCACATATTTCATTCTCTGATGCCTTCTTTGAGTGGTTCAACTATTAGGAGATGGTCTTCACCGAGTATCCATACGTTGGGATGCATTTCTGAGGTGACCCAGATTTGGTGCTACTAGCTGGCGATCAGTGGAGTGTCATGGGTAAAATGATATGATCATATCTTTGTTTATTTCTTTTATAATGTTCTTGTGTTTTTTAAATGTTATCAAAACTAATCAAACTCATATATTTATGCATATGTTGGGCCAGTGCGACTAGCAGTACACCTAAGGGTAGCAGCTGTCATTCCAGCAGGAGAGGTTGTAGGGATGGCTGTCCTTCATGATCTAGATATAGCAGAGACCCTTACAGTATTGCAGGATCAGATCAAGGGCCTTACCCTTGGTATTCTTGATGTGAGGACCAACGAGTTACCTCTGAGATTACAGTGCCATACCACTGTCGTGTCGAGTCAATGGACTAGACTCTTACATATGATTGCACAGGTGGTGACTTGCTATCACCATCACCATTAGTCTAGGGTGATTTTTTGCATTTTTGTGTTTTTGGGTTGTATGACCGATTTTGTCTTAGACACAAAACATTTTGTAAAAACTATAAATAGTTATATATGTTTTTGATTTTCGGAGCTTTATTTTGGTTAAGTTATGTGATCCTGATGCAAATGTTAATTGAAATGCTTTTTCCTTTATAAATGCTACAAATTTCCATCTAACACATAATTTGCTAATGAATCAGTTAATGTGTTTAATTTTCTAGAAATGTGTTGATATTGAAGAGAATCAAACTGTCTTTCCAAAATCCTGACCCTTAGGAACATACGATAGATAGCTAGATTTCGAATGGAATAGACGCCAGTAAGCTATAGGATGACGACTTATGAGTCTAACCTAACAACAAGTCGGCGTATGCCATGTGCGATGGCATCAGAGAGAAGCTCCATCAACGCACTGTACTCAGTGATGTTGTTTGTTGATCGACCAATACATATCCCTCTAAAACTCACTAACTCACCGCTTGGATCAAAAATGGCCAAGGTTGTAGAAGATAGGTTCTGCATACTACAACTAGCTCCATCAGTGTATCCAATGAATGAATCCAACAGGTCTGACATCTGCAACAAATACAACGTGTATTTCCTAACCAAAATGATAACTCTTAACGAAAACAAAAAACGTAACAAAGCATATAAAGAGATTACTACAATTAATCAAGCATAGTAATGCTTAAGATACAACCTGTTCCAGGGTTGCGACAGTGGAATCCCATCGTAATCCACTAGCTCGTAGGCTCCTTTTTCCAATACTCTTTTAACAATGTAGGGGCCCATCCACAATGGCTTGAACTTACCTGCTCCCAACTTATTGGATTCCTGATTGTATAGCAAGACCAGGTCACCTTCTGAGAAGACACAGGGTTTGACATTTTTGTCAAATTGCGCCTTGACTCATTTCTTATGAGCTTCATTAGCCAAAGAAACATCACGATGGGTTTCATCCAATTGGATTTGTTCCAAGAAATGAGCCTCTTCCTCCAAAGTTTCAGGAAGTAGATCGATTATGAGCTTGAGAGATGAAATTCACACTGAATCAGTAAGACCGCTTCCAGGCCATACACTAATTGAAAGGGTGTAAATCCAATTGCATTTCCCACTGATGTCCTATATGCCCACAAGGCTAAGTACAGGATTAACTGATAATTCCATTTGTGGACTCCAATCATCCTTTGCAACATGTGCTTCAGGACTTTGTTGATGGCTTCAACTTGTCAGTTAGCTTGCGAATAATATGGAGTAGAACTGTCGTGGGATAGTCCTAATTTGATAACTAATTCAACCATCATGTGATTGTGAAAATATGATCCATGATCTGTGACTATAGCCTGTGGAACACCAAATCTAGAGACTACATGATTGAAAAAGAAAAGAGCAGTCGTCTCACCGCTGTTATTTAATGTAGGCATTGCCTCGGCCCATTTTGTAAAATAGTCAACTACGACTATGATATACCCATGCCCCCTGGCTGAGGTGGGGTTACATGTCATGAAATCTATGCCCCATTTGGTGAATGGCCCAACAACAACTATTGCATGTAATGGTGCGAGCAGTAGTCTAGTTTTGTAGTCGAAGATCTAACAAGCATGGCAACTTCTAACTGCTATTATGCAATCTTTGAATATAGTAGGCCAGAAGTAACCTACTCGTAAGAACTTTTGCACCGTAGCGTAACTAGATTGATGCCCCCCACACATGCTTGAATGAAAATCATTCAGGACTTTTTCGACCTCCTCATGCATGAGGCACCTTCACAGAACTGTATCAATACCTCGACGGTAAAGTGTATCACCGACGATCATGTAGTCTTTTGCTTGGTATCGAGTACATCGTTGTTGAGAGTGAGAGGTATTAGGCCTATATGTTTGGGTTTGGAGATAGATTAGTATATCTCCATACCACGGATCGCTTGATGATATCAGAAACAAAGATTCATCCAGGATTGATGCTTTAGATGTTGAATCGTTGGATGATGATGGGAGGTCATATAGTAACTCAGCAAAAGCTAGAGATTTCTTTGATTTGGATTTTGTGAATTCCAGATCAAACTCTTGCAAAATGGCTATCCATTTTGAAAATTTTCCCCTAGTAATTGACGTGACAGAATGTAAGTCATAAGGTTGCAATTTGACAAAATGGTAGTTTTGGGAAAGAGGATATAGTGTCAAAATCTATGTACTGCTTGAACAGCTACTAGAGCCAAATTTTTAACATAGGAGTACTTTCTTTCTATATCATTTAAGTTTTGACTTAAATAATAGATCGAATGTTCAATTCTATTGTCTTCTTGTACTAAAACCATTGTGATGGTTATATCTGTTGCTGCTAGATATAGGTTAAAGTCTTTTTGATAGTTAGGAGCGTACATTAATAATGATGCTTTTATTAGGGATTCCTTTAAAGCATCAAAGGAAGCTTGCGCAACCTGATCCCAGTTGAAGGGCACTTCTTTTTCCAAAAGACGCGTATAACCTTTAGCAAGTTTGGCATAATTTGGTATGAACCTCCTTAGAAAGTTTTCTTTCCCCTGGAGTTTCCGAATCTGAAGCAAATTTGAAGGTGGAGGCATATCGACGATTGCCTGAACCTTACACGGGTCAAGTCAAATCCCATCCTTAGAAACTACGAAACCAAGTAAACGACCAAAACCGACACAAAACACACACTTGTGTGGATTGAGTCATATCTTGTAGTGTCAGAAACGTAGAAATATAGCTCTCAAATGCTGCAGATGATCAGTTCGCTTTCGCGAATGAACTCGTAGATTGTCGAGATATGGTTGAACAATGTGTTTGATGTCATGGAAGGCATAGTTCATTGCCCTCTAAAAAGTTGCCCCTGCATTCTTTAAACCGAAAGGTAATTTACGGTACGTGAATGCACCCCACGGACATATAAATGTAGTCTTCGACTGGTCCTACGGGCGGATGTTTATTTTATTGTATCTGGAAAATCCATCCATGAATGAAAAGATTTCGCAGCTGGCGTATTCATCAATTATATGGTCGATGAAGGGTGTAGGGTAGTTGTCTTTTGGACAAGCTTGATTTACATCCCTGTAATCAACGTACACTCTAATCGTTCCTTACTTTTTCATGACAGGAACAATATTCGATACCCAATCAGTTAGAGGAATAGGATAAATGAAACCAGCATGTAAAAGTTTTTCAACTTTTGCCTTGATGGCAACGGCTTTCTTCAGGTGAACTTGCCGAAGCCATTGTCGAACTGGTTTGACATCTAGATACATCTTGATTTCATGTTCAACTATGCTCAAGTCAATGCCTGGCATTTCTTCATATCATCATGCAAAGACATCTCTGAATTCATGAAAGAGAGCACAGTATATTTCCAGTTCTAAAGAAAAACAAGATTCGCCAACATAAATATTCTCTACAACATTAGGTTTGGTCAAGATATTTATGGCGATAGTTTCTTCAATATTGGATAGATTTTGCTCAGAATCCACCGTATTTACAGTATTTGATAGAAAATAAAAAACTGAAGGATGATTAAGGTTGCTGGAATAATCTTCATTTTTATCTTGAAGATGGGAACGATGGTGGTAATCCTCCCATGGTGCCTCTCCTATCATCATTGACTGAATCATTCCTTCGTCTATAACATGTATACATGACCAAGGATCTGAAGAGGTGCCATATTCTAGAGACCTATCTATCCAAACACTTGACGAGTGTTGATTTGTGTTTGTCGCCCAGGCCAAGAAAATTGATTGCTACAAAATTTCTATGGGGCTTGGAGGCAATACCTAGCAATGATCCATGCTAACAAAATGTTTAGAAATCTTATTAATCTTTGCTGATGTAGAAGATACCATATTATAGGTTTCCACCATGGCCACTTCTGCCAGATTACTTAGAGGCAAGAGGGCAAAAGTACCCATTAAGGCAGGGTCTTTTAGGAGGCCTACTCTAACATTTTGAAGTGATTGAGAGCTTCCATGGATCATTGGAATGCTTCTCATAGCTTGTGAACTGTTGGGAAAAAAGGTTAGTTGGTCAACAATTGTAATTCTGCCTTAGAAGGGAAATGAAATCTTCCTAAAATATGTTCACACAACAGTGACCATAGCATAAATCCAGGGCCTGCCTAGTAAGATATCGTAGTCAAGGTTTCCATCGATAACTTCGACTTCAATTTCTACTATCTTTCCCCCCCAATTCAACTTGCAAGTTACTTAAAATCCCATACGATGTGTATGTTCGTCCATCGAATGCTTTTAATGTCGTTGATGATATTGACAAGGGTGGCAAGCCTAAAGTTTTCCAGCAACTCATCAACATAATATAGGTAGATTCCCCCTCATCAATGATTGTTTGATGAATAGTTTTGTTGAGGGCTTTTACTTGTACTAGGAAAGAAAGTTGAGCTGGTAACTGAGGTTCGTATTCTTTATGGGTAAAGGCCACAAGATTTGAATCTGTTGGGTCAATCCCACCTATTGCTCATAATAAATCTTATTTTTGGGAGGGGCAATTTTGCAGTACTTCAAGTGTCGACATAACGGATGGCGATTGAGCCAGATCCTCTACTATATTATAATTCTGTGCTGCTGGAGCATGAGGATTAAATATCGATTTATATACTACTCCCTTTGGCAACTTTATTGTTAGTTCAGGAATGATGGGTGGCACAACTTCGGATGAATTTATTGTCGAACTACTAGGTTGATCTGTAGCCTTATTGTTTGGCATATGTGGATTCCCATGATCTTTATTCCTTGTCAATATTAAAGCATCATTTTGCTGTTTTGAAATGGACAACATAAGCACTTGGGATGGGGAAGCATTATCAATAGTAACCAGATTGGTTTCTGGGTTTGGAAACGGATCAGTCAATACCACCGAGGTACTTGATTTCTTGAAGAAATTCGTGACCTCAGCTCGATGCAGACAATCTGTCGTATAATGGTCCTCATCACATATGAAACATGGTTGATTAGGTTTATTTTGCCCAATAGGGTTTCCAAAAGGTTTCTCAGGAGTCAAATCTTCCTGTTTCTTCTTTTTGTTTTTGCTTTCCTTCTTGCCCCCTAGTTGCTTCTATTCTTTGCCTTTGTCCGATGACACAGCATTAACCTCCGAGGCAGGAAGCTTGTCATTTTCCTTTTTACTGGAAAATAAAAGGGCCTTACTAGATGGGGCCTTTGCGGTTTGCGTACTTGAGGTGCCAATCACACCGTCACCGGCATGAGAGTCCCTATTTGATTTAGGAGGAGGAGGAACGGAAAATTCTAGTCTAGGAGCATCAGGAATTTTTTCATAGAGCGTGCCAGATTGAGTATAGATCAAGTCAAGATATTGTGCATGAGAAATGACTTTCTCTTCAATGACGACCCCTCCCTTGGCCACATCGTCTGTAATAGAAGGTAACAATGACTTAATAAACCATTCAGCTAGAAGCTGATCAGGAACATATGTTTTAAACATTCAATGATGCTGTCGCCACTCATGAATATGATTAGATATGTGAGTGGTTGTTGTCTATTTAAAATTGGTAAGGACCTTTGCTCCTGTTTCATACCTTATGGGTAACTGAAAATGGGTTAAAAAGGTAGTGGCAAGGGTGCTAAAGTTATCGAATGAAGCTCTAGGTAATTCGATGTACCATTTCGCTGCCGGACCAATTAGTGTTCACTGAAAAAGGCAAAGCCTAATCGAATCATCATTGAGGGTGTTGGATGAACACCACAAATGAAAGCTCATTACGTGATTCGATGGATCTTCACCCAGATTTCCATTGAATTTAGGAATATCTGAGGGAATTTTATGAGGAATTGTTGGCCACCAAGGGGCGTAAGCAATTGGATCATTTGTTAGCCGGTTCAGATTTGGTAATTCTAAAGTTTCTACGAAGGGAGACTGTTGATTTAGGTTCGGCGAAGCATACCCAAGATAAGATGGGAGCGTCTGAGCAATGGGTCTTTGCATACCAGCATAATGTATCTGATGTTGATAACTTTGATAAGGTTGATGGGCATAACCATTATAATATGATTGTTGGTAACCATTTTGAAAATACAGTTGCCCATTACCTACGAAGCTTTGTTGCTTAGGTCCTTGGTAAGCTTGCTAGAATTGTGGTTGTTGATATTGTACTAGCCATGGTTGTTGGACCATTTGTTGTTGTCCAATACTGGATGTTTGACCAAGATGAGGGGTGATAGTACCTGTTTGAGCCTGAGTCACTGCAGTTAAGGAGGCACTAATCTGCGGTTGTGATTGAGTCGTAGAGACAAGAGGTTGTTGTATTACGACTTGAGAGACTTGAGGTTGGCATACAACAGGCAGCGCTTGTACTTGTGACATCGTCATAATAGCAGGTGTAGTGGGAATGTTCAGAACAGGTTGATTTGGTTGCATTGATATACAGCTCTTGGTTGTTGAGGTAGAATTGGTACCCAACCACTGGATACAATTCTAGTTTGACCTGAATTTTGTTGTGAACTCTCATATGGTTGTTCTCCCAGAGGGAACAATGAAAAGGCATACGACCCCTCATATGGCAGCAATCCAGTGTTCAAAGGGTAAATTGGTCTTTGGAGACTAGACTGCCCAAACTGATACTGATGTGAAGGATCGATTTGTTGAGTCTCAACATAAGAAATTCCATATAAGATTCCAGATGAACAAGTAGGAACAGACCATGCTATCGAAACAGTCCCTAGGTGGACTCCATCTAGTGGTTGAGAACTAGTTGGGACAGATGGTATATCAGTGAACATTGTTGGAGTAATAGTAGCAGGCTCTGCTGCTACTGTATCAAATGACACAGTCCTAGATGTTGATGGTTGTTCAAACATATTGAGTCTATCCAAAAGATTTCCTAGCGATTCGACAGGAACTTGCAATGAAGGGTGATTAGAAGAACTAACTTTTGTAGTAGAAGGATATAGGTGGATCCCAGTTCCAAAATGCAATGGGGTACTGGATGGAAGATCCTCTACAATCTCTTCTATAGCAATCAGTCCAGGTGGAAGAGGTAAGCCGTTGTGGAGTACCAAAGAAGCTATGTTTTGATGATTATTTCAGTATCTTTTCATTAGGACTTATAAGCCTTTTTGCATCATAAACTTAGAAAACGATAAAGAATTATAAAAAAACATGTGAGATTAATATGCAAAACAAGAATGCTAACAATTGTCATTTCCATGTGCAGGAGGGAGGAAAAACGAAAAGTTGTCGTTCTAAAGGAAAAGACAAAGACGGGTTAACTGTTGTCCCTTCGACGGGAGACCGCATGCAAACCAGATCAAAACGGATCAGCCCGGGAAAGGAATCGGAGATATCAGCTCGGTGTAGAAAAGAGAAGAAATGACTCAGGGTTAATGGTTCTGCGAATCCTTCAAGATCCTTGATCCTGAGGGATCGTTGTTTTATCTATTTATGCATGTAGATATCTCCATCGTCACCGTTATATAAGGGGCAGCATTGTTAGCTAAGGGGAGGTTGTTATGCCTTTATGTAATTTCTTTTAAAAGATCAAAACTTTGATCATCATTTCCTGTTAAGACTTGCTCTACTGTAATTTTACTTAATGCATTAATACAGACTTGGTTACTCTTTTATCTTTGAGCCTGGAATAACTTCAAGCGGTGTACCCCTGGAGGCTAAGGGCCCAGCCCTGGAGGACACTTGCTCTTGTACCATTATGCATGGTTTCTGTGTGGTTTTCTTATCAACGTGATCTGGTAATCTGATGTGTTTTATAAAGTTTATATCACATGCTCTGTCGTGTTTAATCCATTAAGGTTTCTGAAAACAAAAGTGTTGTATTGACGCTACATCATATTATTGTTCCTTTAGGTGTTGATATAATACAGTTAGTTTCTACAGGATATTGTTGTTCTTCCATTACAGAGTTTTTGTGTTATGCGATTATGCCTTAACATTACAGAATTCATCTTGGAAGCTCTGTTCTTTGTGATTATTGGATTCTTGACTACTGTTGTTCCATCTTGAGACGCAATCGTATTCTTTCTAATCAAAGTGACAACTGAATCAGATTACTATTTGAGCATGTTGTGTTTATATGGTTTTCAGTGTTGTTCCATCATGTATCAGTAAGTAGTTTTTTTCCATTTATGTGTACATATTTAAGAGTGAAGGATTGATGTTTGGTTATGACTAATGCAAGTGATTTGATAGATTTACAACTTGTTAGACTTCGTTGCTACTCTATTCTCTGATTGCTATTCCATTTCCGAATTGTTGTTCCATTTCAGACTTGTTGTTCCATTTCAAACTTGTTGTTCCATTTTAGATTTGTTGTTCCATTTTAGAATTGTGGTTCTATTTCAAGGTTGTTGTTCCATTTCATTGTTGTTCAATTTCTTTGTCGTTCCATTTCTTATTTGCCTTTCCATTTCTTGTTCTTGGTGTGAAGGACAATCTCAGGCTGTAGTGAGCATCGACATCTATTGTCTGGCTCCCAAACCCCCGATTTGTTCTCTGATTTCTTTTCCATCAGTTTCTAAAGGGATGGGTTATCACTACCAAACCCTTGACTGATAAATTGATGTTCTGAACGTGTGATTTAGTCTTTTGAAGTAGTTAGGTTGTAGACACGCATCCATTTACTCTTGTATTTTCAAACACTGTGCTACGAGCATTACTCTGGCAAATGATAAGCCTTAGACTGAGGCACTCTTTGAAATAACAAAACATTCCCGGATTGACATATTAATGTGAGGTAACTAGAGGTGAAAGAGACCCTTTTTATAGCTCCACATTTTGGCACCATTGCCGAGGAAAGAGTGTAGCCATTTGTTCTTTTTCTCAGAGTAGTGTACGAACCTGCTAGGGCAGAATTGGGTTTTGAAAATGGAAGGTAAGAACCTACGTGTGGAGCATGTAAAAGTCCTGCTCCTTTGCCCGTTTTCCTGCAGATTTGTTGATGTTTGTTTAAGTAGGATTTAGTAGTTAATTTGAGTGCATGACTAAGCAGAAAAAGCCAGAAAGAAAATCCAAACCTCTACCAAATCCAGAAAAAGCTAAGGGGTCGGTGACCCTTGGCCGATCAACCTTCATAGACAAAATCTATAAGAAAGTCAAATATCAGCCCTCAGTAGGAACCAGGAAAGTTATTTCTAAATAACCTACTAGCTCCCTTCAGGCCACAGGTTCACCATCTGTAGCCTTTGCTGAGGTGCATAGTAAAACTGAAGGGCAGGACTTTCAAGAAATTGAAAATTCTACTCCAGAGCTATTGTAGGAAGGGAATTTCAGTAATCTTTGTGAAGGAGGAGGAGAGACAGGGGAAACCGAGGAACTGAGATCCCCTCTTAGGACAACTCAGCCATTGAACAACCCAGACAAAGGAAGTGCTACAAAAATCACTGTTAGAGGAAGTTCTATTAAAACTATTCCTGTCAAAGCCATTCCCTCTCAACCTAGGAATACCATCTTAGACATCCCAGAAGGTTATTGGCATATATTTGACCCAATGGCTCAAAACCAGCCAAACACCCAAACCTCTACATTACAGTACCCCATAGTGGATTCTGCAGCAAATGCCCCCATGAAAGCAATCCCTCTTCAACATATCCCTACATTCCATGGGCTTACATCAGAAGACCCGGATGCATTTTTATTTGAATTTGATGTAATATGCAGGGGATATGATTACACCACTGACCCCAGAAACTAAAATTGTTTCCCTCTACACTAAAATGGGTTGCTTTAATATGGTTTATGGGATTAGGTGGTGGGGTTATAAATAACTGGGAGCAAATGAAAGAATCTTTTCTAAAAAAATATCAGGACTATTGCAGGTCTAGAGAACTAAAGGATGAAATATTCCATATGATAGCTAGACCAAACAAAACATTAGAGGATTATGTGGAACGTTTCCAGTATAATCTACAAAGATATCCCTATGCATCACTACCTTTACCTGATAACGTGTTGAAAACAGCATTAATAACAGCATGAAGGAACAATAGATTGAAACATTAAACATCATGGGAAAATGAGATATTTATCAAGAAAGTTTTGCTGACATTATTGATTTATGTATCAGGAGCTCGAGAGGCAGCACACGAGTAAACCAGCAGAACATGATCGGTTTGTAAGAGATAATAAAATCTCGTCAAAAGGAGTAACGCGTGTGGAAATTGGAAATTTATTGGAAAATTTTAAAACTGATATACTAGGGACACTAACTACACAATTGGATATTTTGCAGGCCAAGCAGAAGCAAATGGAGGCATAACAGAATTTGGCAATCTTCTGTCCTAGATGCAGGAGGAAGCATAGCCATAAGGATTTTCCACTGGATGCAGTCCAAACATGCGCCATCTGTACAAAAGATCACCCTACGGAAAGTTGTCCCTCGCTGCCTAGAGTGAAAGCAGTATATAAGGAAGCAGAAGAAGAACCATAATCGATGTATTTGCTCAACCAGCGCCGTCAGTGGCAGCCGCGACAATCTGGTATGTTTCGAGACCCAACTTCTTCTTTTCAGTCTCTGCAGTATAATGCTCAACAATATAATATGTGGCAAAGTCAATTCCAACCCCCATTTCCAAACTGGTCACCACAGCCATTTCCTTCCTCAAACCCATGGCTGAATCAGGCAAGCCAATCTGGTTGGTCAAACCATCCTTATACCCCACCATATTGGCAAAACAACCCATACCCACCACAATGGACTCCCCCTACTTCACAAAGCTCAGCTTGGCAGACAAACTGGCAGAGACCAATGCATCATCCAGTAGGAACTATTCCTCTCCCTCAACCTACACTGTCAGCTTTACAACAAAATCCCCAGTCTAATCTGAGACCGCAACTCACAGCCCAACCCAACCCCAACCCAAATATTAGACCGGTCCAATCTCTCCAAATCATAGAAACACCAGAAGTAGGAGCCGATCTGAGGGAGTGTAATGATCTTCAGTTAAGATCTGGGTGTATTATTGAAACCGAGGGAGATAAGACAGTTCAGGTTGAAGATCAGTTACCTAGAGCACATCTGTCACATGAAGAGGATGTGAATAAACAACAAACTCATAATCAAGAAACCACATCCTCTCCCCTATTCCCAAAACGATTAGTCATACCTCGACCTATACAACAACCTGATTTTGACATTCTAGGAGAATTACAAAATTTGTACATAAAAATTTCATTCCTCCAAGCCATTCAAGACATCCCGATATACACGAAAACTATCAAAGAATTGTGCATACAAAGACCCAGGAAAAGAAACACCCATTAAATATGAAGACCCAACAAACCCAATAGTAAATGTCCAAATTTATGGTCAAACCCTGCCCAATGCCTTAGTTGATCTTGGAGCTGCAATCAATATCTTAACAACCACTATTGCCAAAAGCTAAGCATTACATCTGTAGAACCCACCTCTACTTTGTTAAAATTGGCTGACTGATCTGTGGTTAGGCCAGAGGGCATACTACATGATGTCATGGTCTCTGTTGACTCCTGGGAATATCCAACCGATTTTCTGATAATAAATCCCAAAACCTGACTTGATGGACATCCATTGATTTTAGGAAGACCTTGGCTCGCCACTGTCAATGCCTATATTGGCTGTCGGCAAGGAAATATGATCATAACCAGGGGAACAGATATCAAGAACTTAGTTCTATACCCCCCAGCGCAGCCAAGTGTCACAATAGTCAAAACTAATAGGCACCCTATATCATATCTTACTGATAACATTAGATCTCCATTAACTATACAAGAAGCACTTGATTTCAAAGACCAAACAGAAGACAATGCCATCAATAATTTCATTAGTAAAACTGGACTCACATCTCGCACACAATGTCATATGATAAAAGCAGAATTTGATGACGAATTAGAGGAAGATCCTTTGAAAGATACACATGATCATACAATCCTGTCATCTCAGTTGCAAATAGTAAAATTGTGAAAATCGAACCAGGAAAAACCTTAAACATTAATGTTGACCTCACATCCGAACAAGAAACAAAGCTCATCCATGTGTTAAGGAAATATAAAGAAGCATTTGCATGGGACTACCCTGATATGAAAGGAATTGACCCCCAATTATGTACACACCACATTTACATAGAAAAAGATGCAACACCTATTCGACAGCCTCAGAGAAGACTAAATCCTCATCTAAAAGATGTGGTAAAAGCTGAACTTCAAAAACTTTTAGATGTTAATTTTATCTACCCTATCTCTGATAGTAAATGGGTCTCCCCGCTTGTGGTTGTACCAAAAAAGAATGGGAAATGGAGAATTTGTGTGGACTACAGGGAGCTAAATAAAGCAACACAAAAAGACCACTTCCCTCTCCCATTCATCAACCAAGTATTAGACACTTTAGCAGGAAATAAATTCTTTTCTTTCCTCGATGGCTTCAGTGGGTACAATCAAATACAGATTGCCCTTGAAGACCAAGACAAAACTACTTTACTTGTCCTTGGGGAACATTTGCCTACCAAGTTTTACCTTTTGGCTTATCCAATGCCCCTGCCACATTCCAAAGGTCTATCCTTAGCATTTTTGCAGACTTAATAAATGAAGGACTTGAAGTATATATGGATGACTTTACTCCATATAGAGACGAGTTTGATCCAGCACTGGATACACTAGAAAAAGTCCTACAATGCTGCATTGCTACCAGGCTTTGTTTAAGCCATGAAAAATGTTATATGATGATGACGGAAGGACTTATTTTAGGACACTATATTTCAGCAGCTGGCATTCAGGTAGACCCAAACAAAATCCAAATACTTCTACTCATTCCTACTCCCACCACTCAAAGAAAGGTACGTAGCTTTCTTGGATTTTCTGGTTATTACACGAGGTTTATAGAACATTATTCACAGATTGCTGCACCTTTGTATGCAGTAACTGGTAACGTTGATTTTCTTTGGACAGAAAAATGTGAACGTTCTTTCAAGGATCTGAAGAAGCTCCTATCCACAGCCCCAGTCCTTCGAGGACCAAATTGGGATTTTCCATTCCAGATATCATCTGATGCCTCAGACACAGCCATTGGCGTGGTCCTTGGGCAGGAAGAGGATAGAAAACCATATGCAATTTATTACATTAGCAAAAACTTATCCCCTGCTGAATTAAACTACATTGTCACTGAAAAAGAATTTCTAGCCGTAATACATGCTGTCAATAAGTTCAGACATTACATTACTGGATATCCTGTTATCTTGTACAAAGATCATTCTGCCATAAAATATTTAGCAAACAAGCCTATCACAAATGGCAGAATAACTAGATGGCTGATTTTATTGCAAGAATTTGATATTACAATCAAGGATTGACCTGGAAAGGAAAACCTGGTAGCTGATTTCCTCTCAAGAATGCCAAAGCCGGTTGATGCAGCAGCAGTTGAAGATCAATTTATGGACGAACATCTCTTTGCTGTGGCTCTTCAAACACCTTGGTATGCTGATGTTGCCAATTACCTAGCAGTAGGTAAGTTACCAAAGCATCTAACCCCTAATGAGTGAAAATAGATTGTTCAGTGAAGTACTAGGTTTTCTTGGATTGGGGGCTATTTGTTTCACACAGGGGCAGACATGCATATTAGGAGATGCATTAGAGAAGATGAAATCTTTGACATCTTTAAAGCCTGCCATGACCAACCATGTGGTGGAGATTTTGCTGATCACAGAACTGGACATAAAGTACTACAAACAGGGTATTATTGGCCCATGATTTTCAAAGATGCAAAGAAGTTTGTCCAAGCCTGTGACAGTTGCCAGAGAGCGGGACGCCCTAGTCAATCTGATGAGATGCCTCTGAAACCATAGCTAGTCATCAAACCATTCGAGCGATGGGCTCTTGATTTCGTTGGACCAATCAACCCATCATCAAACCAGAAAACATATATTTTGGTGGCAACAGAATATGTCACCAAGTGGGTTGAAGCAGAGGCATTGCCAAGAGCCACAGAGGACTCTGTCATACAGTTCTTGTTCCATCTATTTGTACTTTATGGCCTTCCAAGAGAGATAATTACAGATGGTAGACCATAGTTTGCTAGAAACAGAATAGTTGCAACACTCAACAACTATCATGTCCAGCATAAAATCACTACTCCATACCACCCACAGGCAAATGGGCAAGTAGAAAGCAGCAAAAAAATAATAGAAACAATCATAACGAAAATTATTGCATCACATAGACGTGATTGGGCTACCAGACTACCTAAAGCACTGTGAGCTTACAGAACAACATGGAGGAGTACCACTGGTTACTCACCTTATCAGCTAGTGTTTGGAAAACAACCCATTTTCCCCATAGAATTTGAAATCCAAACATTACGAACAACACATGAAGTTGGCTTAGACCTAACTGAGGCACAAATTAATCGACTACAGCAGATCAATGAGTTGGACAAAATTAGGCTTTCTGCACTTCAAAACACTGCTCTGATCCAGCAATAGAGAGCTAAATGGCATGATGCTCTCATTAAAAATAAAGTCTTCCACGAAGGAGACTGGGCTCTTTTGTATGACTCCTGGTTTCAGGACTTCCCCGGGAAACTCCAGACTCGTTGGTTGGGACCATATGAAATATAGAAGGTACATGACAATGGTACCCTTACTCTAATCACTATTGATGGTTCTGGATATGCCTTCAAAACAAATGGCCACCGAGTTCGTCTCTATCGCAAACCACTCACTTGGGAGTCCTTCTGCCAACAGCTATGCCAAGATTCAGATATGGAGATTTTGGGGGAGGAAGAGAATTCTTCCTCACCTGTAATTCATTAAGGAATTTACTTTTCTTTACAGTTTCTACATAATTTCTTGAGTTATTTTTTGTACATATCTTTGAAACAACATTTTGCTATTACTGTTGTTCCTTTTCCAAAGGAACAACATTTTTTATTTCTGTTGTTCCTTTTCCAAAGGAACGACATTTGTGTGTTTTTGTTGTTCCTTTCCAAAGGAATAGCATTTTTTATTTCTGTTGTTCCTTTTCCAAAGGAACGGCATTTGTGTGTTTTTGCTATTCATTTTCCAAAGGAACAACATTTTTTATTTATGATGTTCCTTTTCCAAAGGAACAACATTTTTATGTTTTTGTTGTTCCTTTTCCAAAGGAACAACATTTTTTATTTTTGTTGTTCCTTTTCCAAAGGAACGACATTTGTATGTTTTTGTTGTTCCTTTTCCAAAGGAACAACATTTATTGATTTCTGCTATTCCTTTTCCAAAGGAACGACATTTGCGTGTTTTTGTTGTTCATTTTCCAAAGGAACAACATTTTTTATTTCTGTTATTCCTTTTCCAAAGGAACGGAATTTGTATGTTTTTGCTGTTCCTTTTCCAAAGGAACAACATTTTTGATCTTGGCTATTCCTTTTCCAAAGGAATGACATTTTCTTGTTTTGTTGTTCCTTTTTCAAAAGGAACAACATTTTTCATTGTTGTTGTTCCTTTTTCAAAGGAACGACATTTGCTGGTTTTTCTATTCCTTTTCCAAAGGAACGACATTGGTGTGCTTTGTTGTTCCTTTTTCAAAGGAACAGCGTTTGTGATTCTTGATGTTCCTTTTCCAAAGGAACGGTATCTGTGTGTGCTTCTGTTCCTTTTCCAAAGAAACAACATTTGTGAACTGTTGTTGTTCCTTCCCTTAAGAGGAAACACCACTTGTATGCTTTTTCTCTCCCTATGAGATAGCTTGTTCCTTTTGCTGTTCTAAATTGAGGATGCTTATTGCTCCTATTCTTTCAACTCTTTTTGGAATACATCTATGCACTTATGTAATGGAAACAAAATCACAACATACTGAAATCATTCAATCATAAATCACTATCTTTATAAGAAACTACCCTGAATTGGTAGGAGGACAGAAGGAAAGATATGCTTATTCATCATCTTTTGCTGCCATTGTTCTACTAATTCTGCTATGATTGGTTATCTGTATCATGTTGGTCCCTTTTAATCCTCTTTGATTATTATTCAGCAATAAGAGCAAAGGGTTTATATCTTCCTATTGGGATATTAAGACTTCTTCCACCATTCCTACTCTTAAGGAGTGTTGAACCACCCTTTGTGTATAAATAGGGAAGGCACTTCATGAAAAACAAAGAAAAAGAGCAAACATGACTTATAAATTGTCAAATGCAGGATAGGAAGTCTCATTAAGAGCTGGCCTACCATGATCATGAGGACGAAAGCGAAGTGGCATTCCCACTATGGCCACCACACCAGGGATATGGTCCAAAAGGTATATCAAACAAACAACCCTTGGAACAGGAGGTCTCATCATGAGTCGGCCTGCCCACTATTCTCTCCTTCCTTGTGAATGGCATTATGGCTAACTGGTCACCAAGCTAGCATAATGGCCTAGATTTTGACATTACACAACGTTCCCTAAGCATACACAAAGGATCATGGTTCCATGGGTGAAATAAACAACTCTGCCAAGGTTATGGACACCTGTCGGCAACAAAGAATTGTTAATGGTATTGAAGTCGCATTATTTACACCAATAGGTAAGCTATTAGAACCCTTCTGTTTCTTATGCTTTGGTAATCAATTATATGTTATGGCCCCAACCATATAACTCATGACTATATATTATCACCAATCATGATAGAACCATTGAAAATGACCTCATGAGACTCTATATTTATGGCAAATGTCTTATCCCCAACCTTGCATCAAATCACCGCAGTCTCTTACGTATTAAAGCAACGCAACCCTACACCTTGATTTCAGTAATATGCTTCTTTTTGTAAACATGGCATATTACCATACGCTGTTCCTTAAAGAATTTGTTGCAGAGCGGGCGCTGCTCCTTTATTTGACGGCTAGGACAACCTATCACATTACGGGGGGGGGGAGGTTAACCTCATCATTCCCTGTATTACATGTCAGCTCGCTATTCGGGAAGTTGTGTACTGGTGTATAACACGGCTCAACAATATTATTTCTTTTTATTTCTTTTTGCTTTTTTTCTACATGATTTGTTGTTCAAAGCCATTTCCACTGTATACGCTGTAGCATTAGAGTTTGAATGAGTTTTACGTTCGTCATCTTCTCTGTGTTTCAACAAACAGCTTCCGTTCCTTTGAGAATTTACAGTGAAACCATGGGAGGAAGATCAATTCGCAGAGAACCGCAAGTGTTAATTGTCTCTGCTACTGCCCAGGAAATCCTGGCAAGAGCAGGATGGCTGACCTATCTTAACCTCTTGCAGGAGTCTAATGAAACAGTGGCAATTGAATTCTTGTAGAACTTGCAAGAGGAGTACTCCACAGTAAGCGGAAGACGCATAGCAGTCATCGACGACATAATCGCAGAAGTCTCGAGACTGCCAGCCACTGGACCAGTATGGACGTTAAAAAAGGAGAGGTTGCAGAATATTATAGAAATCTTCCAGGACGAGGGACAGAGTCTGACAATTCGAGGAAAGGGGGTTCTGCCAGCAGCACTAGGAGAGCCATGGGCAGAATTAGCAATGACCAACCAAGGCTATATCACCTATGAGGGGAGAAAAGACGTGGTAAGACCACGACATCTTAAACTCTTAGTTTTTCTAAAGCAAAAATGCTTTGTAAATCTACCTGCATTGTTGAATTCATTACTTCATGACATTGCACAGAGCATGAAAAAGGCACAACACGTAGAGTCAGTTGTTAGTCATCATGGATTGATTGGGTTGATAGTCAACCATAGCCTCACCCAGCAGCAGAGTAGCTGGAAATAGCTAATTGCCATTATAAATGGGGGGTTGGCCACACCACCCCCAAAACGGAAACATGTCACTAGCACACCCGAACATCCAGAAAAACGGAAGTAGGTCACTAGCACACCCAAACGTCTAGAAAAATGGAAACAGGTCACTAGCACACCCGAGCATCCAGAAAAATACAACAAATCGGCAAAGCGGAAACATGTCACCAGCACACCCGAGCAACCAAAAAAGCGTAGGAAATTGGTCCGGATAGCACGACTATGAGGGGGGCTAGAGAAGTCCCAAGAAGGCACTAGCCAGCCGGTAGAAATAGAAGATGAGCAACCCCCACGGTTAGGAAAGGAAGTCAAGGAAATAGAAATGCAAGAAGAAGAGGTAGAGCAATCTACAAAAGCAGAAGAAAAAGAAGAAGAAGAAGAAGAAGAGGCGGAGCAATCTGCAAAAGAAGAAGAGGCAGAGCAATCTGCAGAAGAAGAAGAAGAAGAAAAAGAGGGAAAAGACGAGCAATCTGAGGAGGAAGGAGACAAAGAAAAAGAAGCCGAGCAGTCCGAGCAAGAGGAGGAAATGGAACAGCAGGAAGACAGCCCATTACAGGACCCATTAGGGGAAGATGAATTGGCCAAAGTTTTGGCCAATATGGGTGAATATGGTCAACCTTCCAGTCCATCAGACCTCCATGCTAGAGAGAAGCCCTATGAGAAAAATGCACTCGAGGAATCATATGCAAAGGAGGCAGAAGTAGAAAATCTGCTTGTTCATGATGAAAAGATGTCAGCAAATGCTGAACAGGAAAAATCTGTTTCTAACCAGAAGGCACCAGAAGAAAGTTCGGAGGAAATAAGGGCAGAAAAAAGGAATAGTCCAAGAAATAACAGAGCCAACTAGGGTTCTTGCCCCGGAATAGCCAGAGCAGAACATTGAAGACTCCAGGAGTGATTGAAGCATTAGGAACCATGCATGAGGCAATCATTTGGCAGGGATTAGAATACTTTTCCTCTATCAAAGACCCTGCCATTAATGCAGCTAAATTTCGATATCGAATATCTAATCCAAATATCTAGCTCAGAGAACCATTTAAGTATGAGAATTTTAAACTAGCTGCCAATCGTTTTCCCCTCTATGGCGAAATTGTTTTGAGGGCAGCGCCATCCTGGTTAGGATATAGGTTCTGGAGTCCAATTATTTGGCATCCTGCACCCAGATACCAAGCCCTGTATGATATGCCTGAGGGTCAGACAGGCCATTTCTTTGACTACCTAGTTACGCATCATGGCTGTAAGCCTTCAATGAGATTCCATCTCCAGCCTACTCACTCACTGCCTTACATGTCAACTACAATGTTTTCATGAGGCCATGAAAAAGGGTAAGCAGGGGGTGTGTGGAGTACCAAAGAAGGTATGTTTTGATGATTATTTCAGTATCTTTTCATTAGGACTTATAAGCCTTTTTGCATCATAAACTTAGAAAACGATAAAGAAATATAACAAAACATGTGAGATTAATATGCAAAACAAGAATGCTGACAATTGTCGTTTCCATGTGTAGGAGGGAGGAAAAATGAAAAGTTTTCATTCTAAAGGAAAAGACAAAGATGGGTTAACTATTGTCCCTTCGACAGGAGACCGCATGCAAACCAGATCAAAACGGATCAGCCTGGGAAAGGAAGCGGAGATATCAGCTCGGCGCAGAAAAGAGAAGAAATGACTCAGTGTTAACGGTTCTGTGAATCTCTCAGGATCCTTGATCCCGAGGGATCGCTGTTTTATCTATTTCTACATGTAGATATCTCCGTCGTCACCGTTATATAAGGGGTAGCACTGTTAGCTAAGGGGAGGTTGTTATGCCTTTATGTAATTTCTTTTAAAAGATCAAAACTTTGATCTTTTAAAAGACTTGCTCTACTGTAATTTTACTTAATGCATTAATACAGACTTGGTTACACTTTTATCTTTGAGCCTGGAATAACTTTAAGCGGCGTACCCCTGGCGGCTAAGGGCCTGGCCCTGGAGGACACTTGCTCTTGTACCATTACGTGTGGTTTCTGTGTGGTTTGCTTATCAATGTGATCTAGTAATCTGACGTGTTTTATAAAGTTTATATCACATGCTCTGTCATGTTTAATCCATTAAGGTTTATGAAAACAAAAGTGTTGTATTGATGCTTTATCATATTACTGTTCCTTTAGGTGTTGATATAATACGGTTATTTTCTACAGGATACTGTTGTTGTTCCATTACAGAGTTTTTGTGTTATGCGATTGTGCCTTAACATTACAGAATTTATCTTGGAAGCTCTATTCTTTGTGATTATTGGATTCTTGAATACTTTTGTTCCATCTTGAGATGCAATCGTATTCTTTCTAATCAAAGTGATAACTGAATCAAGTTGTTGTTTGAGCATGTTGTGTTTATATGGTTTTCAGTGTTGTTCCATTTATGTGTACATCTTTAAGAGTGAAGGATTGATGTTTGGTTATGACTAATGCAAGTGATTTGATAGATTTACGGCTTGTTAGACTTGGTTGCTGCTCTATTCCTTGATTGTTGTTCCATTTCTGAATTGTTGTTCCATTTCAAACTTGTTGTTCCATTTCAGACTTGCCGTTCCATTTTAGATTTGTTGTTCCATTTTAGAATTGTCGTTCTATTTCAAGGTTGTTGTTCCATTTCATTGTTGTTTGATTTCTTTGTCGTTCCATTTCTTATCTGTCGTTCCATTTCTTGTTCTTGGTGTGAAGGACGATCTTAGGCTGTAGTGAGCATCGGCATCTGTTGTCCAACTCCCAGACCCCCGATCTGTTCTCTGATTTCTTTTCCATTAATTTCTAAAGGGATGGGTTATCACTACCGAACCCTTGACTGATAAATTGCTTAATGTTCTAAATGTGTGATTTAGTCTTTTGAAGTAGTTAGGTTGTAGATGCACATCCATTTACTCTTGTATTTTCAAACACTGTTCTATGAGCATTACTCTGGCAAATGATAAGCCTCAGACTGAGACACCCTTTAAAATAGCAAAACGTTCCCGGATTGACATATTAATGTGAGGTAACTAGAGGTGAAAGAGACCCTTTTTATAGCTCCATAGTCGTCAAGTCCGTAAAATATTTCCAGTGCCGAAGAAGGTATAGTCTCTACAGTGACAGATACTAGAGGGGTGACACCTTCTGAATCAGCCCTACATGGAGTTGGTTCAAGAATAGAAGTGTTTACTGTTACACTAGGATCAGTTCTAATGTCCTCTTGTAATTGCGGAACTTCTTCTATAAAGACAAGGGTACCAGAAATAATTGGACTAACTCGTGTCTTTGATGATGTTGAAACACAAGTTTCAAATAAACCAGGAGATTTTGACCCAATTAAATGAGACCATTTGGCCCAGAATGGCTTCATTTCTGGAGTCAAATATGGTTGACTCGTTAGTCTCTACGAACTATGGGGTTTTGATTGAATTTATTCCATGATTATGGATTACTTGATCAACTCAAAATTAAAAGGGGAAAATGTTATTCCAAATTAAATGAATTTTATGACGCTTTGACACAACTTTCTTTTTCAATTTTTAAGAGTCAAGAAAAAGCTAAAGATGACTCTAGTTGCCTTCAATTTTTAATGAGCCTGAAGTGACAAGTGCTCAGATGGACCTTTTCTTTTAGGGAGTCGAAAAGGAACAAAAGTGACTACCCTAGAAGTCTAGACAGAGGGATTACCAAACTAATCGGAAAACTGCAATATACAACTTGGTGGTAAATTAAAGAGAAATTACCAAGGACTTTACATATGGTAGTCAATCTTCCCAAATGTTGTGTTTAGTGCATTGCAATCGATAGGGTGGTAGACATGACTTCCTAGGGATAAAGGATATCAGCCTATTGTGGTCTCCCAATATAT
The DNA here is from genome assembly GCA_000404065.3 of Pinus taeda. Lineage (NCBI taxonomy): Eukaryota > Viridiplantae > Streptophyta > Pinopsida > Pinales > Pinaceae > Pinus > Pinus taeda. The sequence goes on from APFE030235903.1 coordinate 152,120, forward strand.
ACTCGACAGTACGGGGAGCACAAGTCCGTACTGGCACTTGTCGTATCAAAGAAGAGGAATCACCCAACCTTCGATGAAAGCGATAGTTACCAAGTTTTACAACACCAGAATACATCTCTAGCCTAGACTTCTAGATGTTGTGCATTAGGTTCCAAAGCATTTTTATGTTCATTGAGGTTTATTTTAAAGTTGATATTTCTTAAGAAGTTTTCCTTTCAAGGTTCACCGCATGATGTAGATGAAAAAATCCTAAATATGCAAACTAAAATGATAAACAGTCATTTGTTTTTATTTTAGCAATGAAAATCCTAGCTACTAAGGAAAGAAATGTACGATTCTTTCAACAGAGAGCAGAGAGCACACACTAAATTCACTTTTCCTAAATCATTTTCCGCATGCATTATAAATTCAAATGCATATGCATGTATTTGTTTTTCTGTTTCCTTAATGTGTGAATGCCAAAAAGGAAACTAAGTACAGTTCTGAATTATTTTCTTCAAAGCGACACTTTAACAATTTTTTTTCAAAATGAAAGGAATACTAAGATGACACTTTCAATTTCGAATGGAAAGATGTTTTCGACACTTCAAAAAGTGACAATTCAAATCAAATATAATGGCAAAAGTACAATCGACTATCTAATAGAGGAACACTTTACGACACTCTTTTTCTTGATTCAAAACGACAGCTACAACACTTTCGAATCAAAAGACGAAAGTTTGATTAAGTTACTTTTTGCAAAGAAGGATTGTAAATAATGAAAAATACATAAAAAAAAACATTCACAATTCCTTATCAATGAAGGCTGAATAATGTAAAAGAAGAAGGTTTCAACAATGATATACTCATCATAAGCAGCAAAACTACTAAATAGAGCTGAAAACAATGAAGAAAAAACCAAATTCCAGAGAGGGAAATAGTCTCATTCAATCATGGCACCTATCCTTAAGGGAAACAGGGATGCATCTCACCTGCAGCACACAAGAGGTGCAATGCATCCAGACTGCCAATGAGAGACAGTGCAATGGTCTAGAGAATGAAACTGAGCTTGGTTTTTGCTCAAAATTTGCAGCTAAGCTCAGTGATTTCAGTCAAGCTATGATAGAAAGTAAACACAAAGTATAAGGGTATGATCTTATGAGGTTATTGAGCTACCACCAGGGCACTTAGGATGTTTGCAAGTCAAATGTTCAGTTCATAAACCAACCTGGAGATTAACTAAAGCAGCATTGATCTACTTTGCAGTTTCGTAGCAAAAGCAGTTCGAAGGCTACCTAGCTTAAGTTTAGGCTCCATCTATAGTTTATAAAGCAAACAACAGTACCAAACAAACAAACTATTGGCTCCCCAGTGGAGTCACCATGTTGTTTCCGGGAAAACTAGTGTCTATTCAGATCTGCTAGTCCCACTAAGATAGGTAGCTATCTTAGAAACAAACAATTCAAAGTAACTTGTGTTTCCCTTTATGGATGATAGATAAGAGGGAAGTAGAGAGCACCAACCTTAATCTTTCACTTGGCTCCTTGCTTGTTTCCTCTCTCCTTTAATAGAGCTTGCCACTCCTTTCTTACTTGTCCCGCTTCATAGAACACCTGTAGAGGCAAAGCAACAAGAAACCATCAAAGGATAGAGATATATGATACCATAAACAATGTAGAATTAGAAGTACATTAATCATACAATTGCATACACAAATACAAGATTCAGAAATACACAAGTATATGGAGGAAAACTCAAATAACTTTATTGATAGTGGAAGTAGAAGAGAGGATTACAACCCAGCTGTTTGATCTAGCATCATCCTCCCAGCATGAAAACCCTCTTTAGCTCATGAAAAGAAAGATCACCCAACAATACAATGTCTCAAAGAGAAACCAACAACACTCCCTTACAAATTACAAAATTCCAGCCTCTAGATCTCTAGGATGAGGGATCCATATATAGATATTTGCAAGGGGGTGAGTCAACTTCTAGGTTTTTGATTAGTGTCATTTCACTGATAGTTCTTGGTCCCACTTGGATATTTCATGATCTCTTACTCATCCCTGGGAAAATTCAGAGAGGCAAGTGTCATATGAGCAGTTTCTAGAAGATTCTCTGGGTTTCCACTTAGCCAACTGCCTCTGCCATTTGTCTTCTCTTGCCCATCACACCCTACAGAAGCCCTTTTCAGTATGCATCGCACCCACCGTGTGTAATAGGTGAGATGCATCACACTTCCACCAAGGATCAGTCTGTATGGGTCAATTTTGACCAATTCTGAGTAGTTTTTCAGGTGGAACTTTTGGGAAATGATGTAATCAGTTGACCTTGATCCTTTAGGGTATGCAACAACACTTTTAGGGGTTTGAGAGCCCTTGGTTTATCGACATATGTGATTGGGGTTGTAGTACCCAAATATGTCTATAACAGTAACATTGGCATGTACAGGATGTCAGTGATGGAAAGTGCATAAATTAAAAAGAAAATTCAAGGGTTGTTGGATAAAGGGATCATTAGGTCAAGTTCTTCGCCATGTGGGTAACCTATTTTTTTGGTGCCAAAGAAGGATGGAACATAGCGCATGTGTGTGGACTTCTGTGCATTGAACAAGATTACAGTAAAGAACCATTACCCACTGCCTAGAATAGATGATTTACTTGATCAATTGAAAGATGGAAAGTATTTTACTAAGTTGGACTTAAGGAGTGGATGCCATAAAATTATAATTGTTGAAGGAGACATTTGGAAGACAACATTCAAGACAAAACAAGGTTTGTTTGAATTACTAGTTATGCCTTTTGGTTTATGTAATGTTCCTGCTACCTTCATGTGTGTGATGAATGATGTGTTGAGGCCATCCCTTGATGTGTTTGTTATAGTCTACTTAGATGACATCTTAATTTTCAATAAATATTGTGATGAACATGTCATGCATGTGAGAAAAGTACTTGATGTCTTAAAGAAAGAACAATTGTGTTTAAAGATGTCAAAGTGTGAGTTTGGAAAAACTTCTTTAGTTTACTTGGGTCATATTGTTGAAGGAGGTGAGTTGAAAATAGATCCCTCCAAGGTTGATGTCATTTTGAATTAGCCAAGGCCCAAGACAGTTACTAAGGAAAGAATTTTTTTGGGAGCAATCAAATATTGGACGAAATTCATTGCTATCTTTTCTTCCATAGAAGCTCCTTTGCATGCATTGACTAGTGTGAAAAAGGTTTTTCAGTGGGGAGGCAAACAGCAAAAGGCCTTTGATGCATTGAAGGAAAAGATTAGTTCAACCCCAATACTCGCACTTCCAGACTTGATACATTCATTTGAGATCCAAATTGATGCTATTGACTACGCCATGGGTGCAGTCCTCATGCAACATGGTAAGCCTATCTATTTTCATTTGGAAACTTTCAATGGTGCAGTGATTAATTATCCTACATATGACAAGGAATTGTATGCATTAGTGCAAAGTGTGAAAATGTGGAAACACTACTTTATGGGTAAGTAAACAATCATTCACATTGATCATCAGCCATTGCAATACTTGTAATTTCAATCTAAGTTGCAGTAATCAAGGCACTTCTGATGGATGGGTGTTCTTCAACAATTCCACTTGGTAATAAGGTATAAGAAATTTATCTACAATAAAGTTGTTGATGTGCTTTCGAGGCCTATTATTAGTGAAGCTACTTTACTCAAGCATAATTATGTTTTCAATGAAAGTTATATTGAGATGTATGCATTAGACAATGACTTTCAGGATGTTTATGCAAGCTCGAGTCAAGGTAACCAAGTAGAGGAATTGGATTATCATTTGCATGATAACTTGTTGTACCATCTTGGTAAGCTTCGTATTCCATAGGGAGAAATATTCAACATCATAAGAGAGGCACATACCTCTCTTATTGATGTTCATTTTGGTGTAAGTAAGACAATGGCACATCTACACAGGTATTTTTATTGGCCTCGTATGCTTGAAAGTGTGTCATGTTTTACTAAAGGATGATCATTATGTGAAGTTAGTAAGCCTAGAAATAGGAATTTAAGATTGTACACATCACTTATGGTACCTTCATGACCATGGGAGAGAGTTTCTATGGATTTTGTAGGAGGTCTTACATTGTCAAAAAGAGGTCATGATTATTTGTATGTAGTTGTGGATAGGTTCAGCAAAATGTGTATTTTTGATGCCATGTAAAAAGAAAAGTATAGCTGAACAAACTGCTCAGTTATTCTTTCATAATGTATGGCTGCATTTTGGATTTCCTACATCCATTGTTAGTGATCAAGATTCTTTCTTTGTTGGGAACTTTTGGTCAAGACTGTGGAATTCATGGACACCAAATTGAAAAACAGTACAAAATTTCATCCACAAATAGGTTGTCAAACATAGGTGGTGAACAGGACCGTCATACATCTTCTTTGTGGGTATTGTAGCAAGTTACCTAAGTTGTGGGATGAAAATTTGCACTACATTCATCATGCTTACAATCGGGCCAAGCTCTCTTCAACTCAAACATCGCCATTTGAAGCATGTTTGGGATACTTGCCTAAGTCTCCTTTGGATTTAATTTTTGGAAAGGATGTTGATATTGATGGTCATAGTGACATAGAAAAAGCAAGAAGGTTCATTGAACAAATCCAATTGGTACACGAAAGAGTTCAAGAACAACTAGAAAAGAGCCAAGGCAAGTACAAAGCAAGGTATGAAAATCATCGAGTAGATCACAAGTTCCAAGTCGGTGATGAATTTTGGCTTCACATTAGAAAAGAGAGGCTCCAAGGAGAAGGTAAAAATTCGAAACCAATTAGATATGGTCCATTCATAATTCTAGAAAAGATTGGTGACAATGCCTTCAGGTTGGATTTGCCTTCATATATACAAATTTATGTCGTTGTTAATGTTGAGAACTTAAGATTGTATGAGCCTTCTTTGATTACAGATCAAGGGGATAATGTTCAAATTTCGTCCATTGAAAATTTTTCTCTTGAATACCTTGATGAACTACAACAAGACACCATTCTTGACAAAAGAACAAGGTCTTCAAAATGAGGGAGTGTGGACTCTCTTCAAGTGGGGCTCAAAGGAAAAAATCCTTCGAAAGCCAAATGGATCGAGATTGAAAAGGTGAGGGAACTATTGCCTCACTTGTTCAACAACTAAAAGTGATCTTTGGGGTCCAAAAGCTTCTAATGGGGAGGAATGATCAAGTGCTCAAAAATTTGTTGAAAATTCAAAGTTGTCGAATCGATATGAACCCTAAATAATGTGTGGTGCTCATCATCCTGAATCTGGTGCAACTCATTTCGCATGAAACATACTTAGTATGCTCCCAGAAACATGTTCTGTTCATTTTCCTAAACATGCAAATGTTTTAAAAAACTATGCAGGCAGCCTAGTCAGCAGTCTGTACTACTGATGTGGCATTGACTGGGCATGCCCATGTGGCAGGGTGACTAAGAAAGTGACAAGTGGCAAGTAATAGGTGACACATTTTGGTTGGTTGGTTGGTTGGTGGCCAATCACAGGCTTCCATGTGGCCTAGCCAAGGGCTGCCACGTGGTAGCACTAGGGCCACCAAAAATCAGGTTAAGGTCCAAGCAACAATGGAAGGGGGTCAAACCTGAGACGTCCAAGTTCAAATTCCAATTCATTACCAACACACCACACACGTAGTTCTTATTAACTATAGTGTTCAGCATATATTTAAACATCATGTTGCACGCGCATCTAGGAAAAGTGCCATCCACGGGGGCCAGCACTTGGGCACGGGCCACCCAATAGGACCGTGGGTGGAGCGAAGTGGTGACTTGTCTGACGAGGGCAGGTGATTGGCCTTAGCTCTAGGCAAACAAACCCCTGTGGCCAAATTTTTTTTGGATTAAGGCCTTATAGGGCATTTAATCTGTCCCATAATTTCATTTAGAATTAGGCAAAGTCGACACTCACTTAGCAGAATTGGAGGAAAATTTGTACGATGGTGCTGAATTTTGGGGAAATTGAGGTGCGATTAGCAAAAGACTTGGGGAAGTCATAACGTCTTCATTTTTTGACCAAATCAAGAGCAGAAAGAGGCTATACAGGAATTTTGGGCATCCTGGAGCAATTGGAACAGATTTCAAAGCTATTTGAGCATTATAAATTGATGTTATTCACACTTTTGAGCATAATAGAGAGGTCCAAGCCATTGGAAGCTGGACCAAGGAGATGTAGCCCAGGTGGGGTTAACTCCTTCATCATGTGTTGTTGTGATATTGTTTTGGTGATGCTCATGTATGTTATATGTTGTTGTTCATTCATTTGTTTGTTATGAAACCATCTCACAAATAGATAGAAAATATAGATCAACATCTTAGAAATAAACCTCTTCAAGGGGGAAACCTCCTTTACATTACACAAATGAAAAACTCTTGGATGATACAAATGACAAGGCCTCCTTTCTATATATAGGAGTCTAAGGGGTCATAATATAATTAGAGGTGGCATAAAAATAATAATGTAAGGGCACAATAATAACAATAGTGGGCTTTTATGGTGCACAATAATAATAATATGTGGACTACATGGGTACAACAATATAATAAGGGGGTTGTACTTAATAACAATAAGGGGTTACACTAGTAGTATAGGGGCCTAACATTGTTTATGTTATTTTGAACATGAAATTTACATAAAAACATTAAAAAAAACATGTTAAAACTTGCAATTAACCTCATGAATCCTTAAGCACTTTTGCATATTTTGAAGAGGAATTTAGCACAAAAAAACTAATTTTCCCATTCAGATCACTTCAGAGAGACCACAAGACACTCAGAGAATCACTGAAGAACAACTGGAACAAGGTTAATCAGAGAGAAAATATAAACGAAGGAAAACTTGTGCATTAACAAGGGCCAACATAGGTGTAAAGGAGGCACTAGTGCTATGCAACACAAGCACAAAGAAGGTTCAACTAGGGTGCAACACTCTTTCAGAAGACCAGAGGGTGCATTTGTCCAGGGATGCAAAGTTCTGACACAAGGATTGCAATTGAGACTCAATGAAAGGTCTTCCTAGGTATGTTCTTGATTGAATAAAACAGTAAAGGTCCAAAGAAAAGGTGGTAAAAGCACAATAGAAAAAGAAACCACCAATGGAATAAATTGTTCCCCGGTGGAGTCACCAATTTGTTATGTAGAATCTATGACTACAAACATAAGTATCTTCCCTAGGCTTGGTGGACTGACCTAGAACAACAAAAATAAAAAAAGGGACTAATTATTTCCTTAAAGTAAATAGATAATGGGTTGAAGCCTACCTGGAATCTATCATATGTTTTGCTCCTTCCTTGGCTTGAATGCTCAAATCCTAGCTATGATCACTATTATTAGAACCTACATGGTCAGATAGCACAAGCCAACGATCCAGAGAATATATGTAGCATCATCTAATCACTTTATCAACAACTTGGTATTGCAATATATGAAACCATAACATCATATATAGGAAAACAAAGAATTGCTTCAATTAATAGAAATTGAGTGAGTTCCAACCAGAATAGGTGTTGATCCTACAAAAGAGCTCCTCCAAGTTGACTTGTACTTTCCTTCTCACAAAATGCACCTCTAATCACCCTAATGCATGGAAATATATCTCTCACATCAGCAACATAAGGGTAGAATGACTCTCTGAAAATCCAACTCCTTGCCTATGGATGGTAGTAAATATATAGGTGAAGGAGGTAGTTCATGAATTCTTATTCTTTTACGAATTAGGGCTTGTGATCCACTCTTGATGGGAGGATGAGCTCAAGGAATAAGGAATCAAAACTCCAAAGTAGCATAGGATAGGATTCAAGACTTTTATCTTAGGTAAATGGTTACAACATATCCTGGAAGCTTCTCAAAGAAGAGGCTTCAGGATTCTCTCTCGTTTTCCTAAATTTCTAGAATCAACGTACCCCGAACACTAAGCAACATGATGGTGATCAACACAGGTGCAAAGTAGGGAAACCTGGTAGTCAACGTTGTCTAGTAAGAGTTCACAAATCGTTGGTCCTTAAAATGATAGAATCATGGTGCTTTTATGTAGAAACTCAAGGCTTAGAATGAGTCATGCTTAGGGCTTTGTGCAAGTATGATGAAAAGGAGGTAAAAGGATGTTGATTCATCCAGTTGAAGGCCTATTGATCAGATGTGACAAAATTTCCTATAACAAAGTGAAGTGAATTCGATTTGGAGAAGCTTTGCATGTAAGGTTTTTTGGTATAATTCTTAGGAAGGATTTATGTTCTATTTAAGGCGTGTTGAGGCTAAGTTCTACTACTAAGGAGGTCGAGTTTACAGTCTTTTGAGGAGGCCAAGTTATGTTATTAAGGAGGCCAAGTTATGGGGATGTTCGGCCAAGTTCAATTGGACCTATTCTAGTTTGAGGTTGAGCTTTTTTCATAGTTTAAAGCTAATTTACTTCCCTGTTGGAGACCAAGTTACAGTCCTTTTAAAGGCTGAATTATAGTTTGAGTTGGGTATAATATGCCAGGAGGAAATAACTTCTTTTAAACAAGTTCTAAGCCTAATATTGTCTCTTGAATAATAAAAAAATTATAAGTTGGTGCTTATTAAGTGTTGGTGTCCTCATCTTCTTGAGAGGTATGAGTTTTTGTCTCAATTTGAGGATGAGTTACATTCCTTGTTGGAGACCAAGTTGCAGTCCTTGTGGAGGCCAATTCTAGTATGAGTTGGGTAAAAGATACCAAGAGGGTAGATCTTCTTTTGAACAAGTTCTAAGCCTAAATATTGTCTCTTGAAAAGTAAAACAATTGTGATTTGGTGCTTACTAAGAATTGGTGACCTCATCTTATTTATAGGTTAAAGATCACTATTTTTGTAAGTTGGTTCTTACATAGGATTGACGTCTTCACAACTAGTTGTAATAAATTGAATATTGATTAAAAAACATTTCTTCGTCAAGCCTGGATTCTTGGTTTAATTTCTATGTAAAAGAATTATGTTGATGATTGATTATGTGATGAGATTTATTTTTAAGATTAATAAAGTGAAAATTTTTAAAATTGAGTGGCATTGTTTCACCCCACCCCCTCTTAGTATCATTGTGTATTTTCAACAATCGGAAGACATTCCAACAACTGGAAGAAGACTTTACAAGGGCCATGACCTATCAAGAAGCACCAATCAAAATTCCTTTCTCTAAGGGAACAGATTTTTCCCTTTGGAAGATAATAATGAAAAACCATTTGATGTCTCTTGGTGCTAAAGTTTGGCAATCTATTGCAGATGGATATAAGGTTACATCATCTCCTCCAACTAATCAAGTTGAGAGAACAACTTATTTCTCCAATGCAAAAGATGTTTACTCCATTTTAAGTGGCTTGTCAAATTCATAATTTGTTAAATTTATGTAGACATGTGAATCAACTAAAGAGATGTGCAATAAGTTTGTAAGAAACTACAAAGGAGATGAATAAGTGAAGAAGGAAAAACTTCAGACTTTCCAAAGACAATTTAAAAGCTTGAAAATTAATGATGAAGAATATATTGCTGCTTATTTTCTTCGAGTGGGTGAACTGGTTAATTCTCTCAAAGGACTTGGTGAAAAAGTTGAAGAAACAACAATTATTCAAAAAAAATTGAGGTCTCTTCCTCTTTGTTTTGATGCCAAAGTTTGTACCATAGAAGAATTAAAGGAATTGGAGGATCTAAAAAATGGATGAGATTCATGGAATTCTCATTGCATATGAAATGAGGATGGGACACTCATAACGTAAGGAAGCATCATTTAAAGCATATAAGAAGTCAAGAAAATGCAAGTCTGGCGACTACTCTAGTGATTAATTATATAGAGAAGTGGCTCAACTAGTTAAAAAACTAAAGAGAATATCTAGATCCAAAGGTACTTTACTTCTCATCTATTTTAATTGTGGTAAGATAGGACATTTTTTTGTCAAGCGTCTTTTTAGAGAAGATAGTGATGATGAGGAAGAACCCAGAAAAAGGGTCTTCAAAGGAAATCCCTTGTAAAAGAAAAATATATACTCCAAAGGGGATAATTATTTCTTTGAAGAAGAAGAGTATGAATCCAATGAAGATAAAGAGAGATCCTATTTTAAGTCACAAATGAAGAATCCAACATACACAAATCAAAGGAGCGAAAACAGAAAGTAGTAGAAAAAGGTGTTGAAGGCATAGTGGATCTTGAAGCAGAACTTATCAATGCATTAGAATAGATTGATAACATTAAGAAGAATAACAAAATATTATCCAAGGAAATCATTGTAATCAATACTGAAAGAGAGGAAGCAAAAAAAGTGGAAGAAGTGTTGAATAGTTAGCTAAAAGAAAAGGGAGGAAACTATGAAAAGCTTGAAGTAGAAATTGTCTAATTAAGGAAAGAGATTGATAAGCTCAACAAAACATGAAAAGCTCTCAAACCCTAGATGCTATTCTCAACAATTAAAGATCACCATATGACAAGACCAATCTTGGTTATATGAGTGAGACTTCATACAAATAAGATCCAAACCCCAAGTCAAAGAAAGTTGAAGAAAAGCATGAAATCTCCAATCTCAGTAAGAGCAAGAACATACGTTGAGAGGAGTTTGGAAACAATTCCACACCAAAAATATGTGTTGATGCTATCAAGAAGTCCATTCAAAATGTAAGAAACAATATGATAAGGTATAAGTACCAACAATATTCTACAAAATAGATAAACTCCAAAATAAATGTTCCATTAAGGCAATCATATGTAGCCAAGTGTCAAACTATTTGTCTTGGTCATTTCTTTTCATGCAAAAAAATTGGAAATCAAGAAAAAGGTTGTGGAGCCTAGGGGAAAAATGGTTATGAAAGAGGTCTCATCAAACTTCTAGAAATAAGTTCGTAGACAACAAAATTAGAGATATTGTTGCCTTGAATAACAAAAACCATAATTAATTTGCTCCATTATCTATGTCTAATGTAGAATGTTGTAGAGGCAACATATTTGTGCATATGGCATGACACTGTCTTGCAAAATAAAGAGAAGGTTTTTGGAAGAGAAAACAAGAAGAACCATTAAAAAAAAAAAGCGGACTAGTTATGTATTCTTGAAATAATCAAAGTCAGTGGTATGTTGATACCGAGTGCTCTATACACATGACCGAAGATCAAAATAAATTTATTTCTCTCAGAGAAGTAAAAGGAGGAAATGTGAGTTTTGGAGACAATGGATTTGCAAAAATTGCTAGAAGAGATACTGTAAGCCCTTACAAAGGTAGGGCTAAACCGCAAAATGTTTTGTACGTTGAAGGACTCAAACATAGCATTTTAAGTGTCATCTATATGTGAGATCAAGGTTATGATCTCATGTTTTTTCTTTAAGATTAAAATTTAAGGAACACTAATTTAGGAAGATTAGTGGGAAGAGTGATAAGGACTTGAGGAAATGTATATATTCATGATGAGATTCAAGGAGAAAAATGTTGCATTGGACAAACATATGAGAGTTGGTTATGGCATGAAAGGCCAAGACACTTGAGCTTTGACAAATTGGTAAAAATTAGCAAAACACAAGCAATGAGAGATATGCTCAAAATTTTGAAACCAATAAGAACCACTTGTAAATCTTTCCAACATGGAAAACATACAAGAGTGAGCTTCAAGTCAAAGTATTTTTCAACATCAATACCACTAGAGATTGTACACATAGATATATGTGGACCAACATGAACATCAACCCTATAAGGTTAAAGGTAATTTATGTTGTTTAGTGATGATTATACTAGAATCGTTTAGGTTCCATTTCTTAAAACAAAATTAGAAGCACTAGATACTTTCAAAGCATTAGCTGAAAATGAAAGTGATCTAAGAATTAAATGTTTAAGATAAATAAAGCATTAGGGGAATTTTGAGGTCTAAAATGGGTCTCCTAAGGAAATTATAAAATAATAGTGGAAATAATAAAATAAGATTAGATTACATCATCAAATTTTAGAGGGAAAAAAGAAAAACTATTTTTTTTAACTTGTATTTTCAACTTATCTCCCTATGGGTTTGCTCAAATTAAGAGCAACAACACTCGTTGGATGCAAAATTTGATTTATCATCCAAGCAGTAGCCATGTTGCATACATTCTATGCACCCTGCTATATGAAAAAATAGAAATACATGAAAAACTTTATTGCAATCACTTTTTTTCATGTATTTCTCATTTTTTGTGTGCAGGGTCCATTGAATGTATGCAACATGTGTACTCCTTGGATGAGGAATCAAATTTTGCATCCAATGAGTACTCCCACTCAAAATTAGAGTGAAACCTTAGGGAGATAAGTTGAAAATATGAGTTGAAAAAGTAGTTTTATTATTTTATTATTTTTTAAACTTTTTACTTTTTTACTCCAAAAATGGTGATTCAATCATCCCCCATGGCTAACATCATCATATTGAATCATATTGGTTCTTATAAATTTTATTTTAGATGTACATTTTTCTTAGGATGCCCATTTTTAGACCTCATATTCCATTAATCCCCTATGAAGTTTGTTTACCTCAAATGATTTTAATGAATTATGTGAGAAATAGGGAATTAAGAAACAATTTTTAGTTGCAAGAACTCCACAACATAGTGGAGTTGTATAAAGAAAGAACAGGTCAGTGCAAGAAACAAAAAGAGTAATGTTGTTGGAGGCTAAATTACTAGATAAGTTTTGGAGAGAAGCAGTTGTTGCAATAGTCTACATCATGAACATACCGCAACTAAAAGTTAATAGTGACAAGACACCATATGAGCTATGGAAAGGAAAGCCAAATTCAATTAAGTATTTCAAAATTTTTGGAAGCAAGTGTTACATGAAGATAAATGATGATAATTTTGGGAAACTTGATTCTGGAGTGGATGAGGCAAATTTCCTTGGATACTCATTAAGAAGCAAAGCTTACAAATGCCACAATAAAAGGCTACATAAAGTTGTGGAATGCATTGATGTAAGAATAGCTAAAGCTTGTAAGAGAAATAAGTAGAACAAACGAATGAAAATTTAGGAGATAACATCTACGTGGACCAAGAAGAGTCTATTACAAAGGAAGAACAAGAAAAAGAATAACCTTCGTCCAAGAAAATTTTTAAATTCGTGCTAAAACATCATCCAAAGAACAATTATTGGAGATGTTGATGCAGGTAGAAAAATCCAGAGAAGAATGACCGATTCACCAAGAAAAATCAGTTTTTCCTTTCTATCCAACATAGAGTCGAAGGGCTTTGCACAAGCTAGTAAGGACCAACATTGAGTGAATGCAATGGAAGAAGAATTATATGAATTGAGAAAACTTGAACCTAGGAACTTGTGCCACAATCAAAAGATAAAAATGTGTTTGGGACTAAGTGGGTATTCAAAAACAAAATGAATGAAGAAGGACAAATTATCATAAATAAGGGAAGAATTGTTTGTAAGGGCTACACACGAATTGAAGGAATTAACTTTGAAGAAACTTTTTCTCTAATTGTTAGATTAGAAGAAATAAGAATTCTTTTGGCATTTGTGTGTTCGAAAGGCTTCAAATTTTATCAGATGGATGCTAATTTTTCTCTAATTGTTAGATTAGAAGCAATAAGAATGTTTTTGGCATTTGTGTGTTCGAAAGGCTTCAAATTTTATCAGATGGATGCTAATTTGTCCTTTCTAAACAAAGATTTAAAAGAAGTATACATTGAACTACCAAAATGCTTTGACTTGTCCGAAAATAAAGACTGTGTGCAAATTGAAGAAAGCTCTTTATGGGTTAAAACAAGCTCCAAGAACTTGGTATGAAAGGTTGGACCACTACCTTCAACAACAAGGTTTCAAAAGAGGGGTTGTTGACAACAATCTTTACATCAATATGGAAAAGAGCAACTTATCGATTACACTTGTATATGTGGATGATCTAGAAGCAATAATGATAATATCAGTCATGTATTTCCTTAAGAAATGTCAAAAGAATTTGAAATGTCAATGATTAGAGAATTATCTTTCTTCCTTGGACTAAAGGCTTCTCAAACAAATAAAAAAAATTTCATTTCCCAAACCAAAATACCTCAAGGAGATGCTCAAGCATTTTGGAATGGAAAAATGTGCAGTATTTAGTACCCCCATGATCACGAGATGCAAGTTAAGTAAGGATGATGAATCTCCTAAAATCAATTCAACTCTTTATAAGTCTATGATTAACACTCTACTATATCTGAAAAATTCAAGACCATATATTATGCAAGAAATAGGAAAGATTGCAAGATTTTAATCAACACCAAAGGAATCACATATGAAATCAGTAAAGAGGACATTTCAATACTTAAAGGGCACACTCAATTTTGGGATTTGGTATTCTAAGAGTATAAATTGCACATTAACAACATACATAGATGTCGATTGGGAAAGTAATATTGATGACAAAAAAAACACCAGTGGGAGTGCATTTTTCCCAGAAGATTGTCTTGTGTCTTGGTCAAGCAGAAAACAATCATCAATTTCTCTTTTTACAACTGAAGTCAAATACATAACGACATCATACTTTGTACCCAAGTTCTCTAGATGAAACAAACGTCCTAGGGCATTAGTGTAATATGATCAACCAATTGCCATTTTTTTTGGCAACACTAATGTACTCAACATATCAAGAAATCTTGCCATGCACTCAAAGGCAAAGCACATTCAAATCAACTATCATTTCCTCAGATAACAAGTTGCCTAACAAAATGTCAAGGTGGAATATATTGACACCAAAGAAATATTGCTAAAATATTTACCAAACCTCTTCCCAAAGAAATTTTTGAATATCTCAAGAAGAAGTTGGGAGTGATCTCTCCTTTATCTTAATAAAGAAAGCAAAAACGCAGGGGAAGCACCCTTTTCTATTGATGTCAAAGTGGCATAGAATGTAGATAAGGGGAGCAACTGATAATAACTATGGCGAGAATACAGATAGGGGAAACAACTATTGTAAAAAATAGATATCAAAGTATTGTCATCAATAACAAAGGGGAAGATTGTTGAAAATGGTTGTTATTGATGTCAAAGGTTTTCCAACGATATATGACACTCCCTCTACTTCCATAGGAATGAGGAGATAGGAAATATTTTGTCAATATGACCCAACGAAAGTACAAGCAGACCCCATTTAGATACCCTATATTTGAAGTCATTTTTGCTCCAATTATGTAGCTCAAATGGGAGCATAAGGTATGTGGTTGGAAAGCTTATTCCAAGACCTTTCCAACAATATGTGGCACACGTTCTAGCTCCTCATGGTTGAGGAGAAATGATTTTTTGAATATTCATTATACATTATGCTTGTTGCACAAGTCGACACAACGAGGGGACAAGTTAGCCCAACGAGTGGGCAAGTCAACTTAGCCCAGCGAGTGGACAAGTCGACCCTACCCTAGAATCCATATACACTATAAATAGGCATGAGAAGGAGCATTTCTAATCATTTCTCAAGCATTTGGATTTGTTTTTGGGAGAGCAAAGGAGTAGGCCTAAGGTTCATGCATCTTGAACCAACAAGCAATGAAGTGACTTAGAGGAGTTGGAGAAGATTTATGTGGAAGGGTTTTTGGTATAATTCTTGAAAAGGGTTTCTATTCTGTTGGAGGCATGTTGAGGCTGAGTTGTGTTGTTTAGGAGGTTGAGTTCAAGGTCTGTTGAGGAGGTCGAGTTCTATTGTTAAGGAGGTCAAGTTCAAGGGTTCTTGGACCAAGTTTTGTTGGACCTGTTCTAGTCTAAGGCCAAGTTTCTGTCCTGGTTTGAGGTTTAGTTGCAGTCCTTGTTGGAGTTTGAGTTGTTGTCCTTCTGAAAGTTGAATTCTTGTCTGAGTGGGATACAAGTTACCAACAAGGTTGACCTTCTTTTGAACAAGGTCTAAGCCTAAAAACTCTCTTGAACTAATTACTGAGAATTGGTGTCCTCATCTTCTTGACAAGTTGGAGCCTATAATTTTTGTTAATTAGTGCTTACAGATGATGATGTCCTCACAACTATTTATAATAAATTAAAGATTTTTTGAAAACCATTTCTTCTTTTGGATGATTTTTCACTTAAATTCTTTTGTTTTGATAATTAATTATGTAATATGATTTTATTTTAAAATTAATAAAATTAACCAAATTAACAAGTGATATTGACTCTCACCCTTCTCAATGTCAATGTGTAATTTCAACACACAGTGTTTAACACAAAGGGGCAAAAACTACATAAACATAATACTCCATCGATGATCTTTGGGTTCCCAATTTTTAGCTTGGAGGGTGTGGCAACAACCACAATCAATTTTAATAAATGCACTTTAAGATCTTCAATTTTTAGTTTGTCAAGCGTTTGGGTTTTGGAGTCGTGTATAGAGGTGGAAGAATTGGCTGGATGGTTAAAAGTGGCCGAGAGAAAAATTTAAAAAAATCTTGTAAAGAATTATGGTTTTGATGGTAGAAATAGATTCAGCACAATCAAAAACATCTAGAGCACCTAAAATTATGAATTTTGACAATTTTTATTTAAATTTACAAAAATGCCTGAATTTCTCTAACTTCCCGGACAAAAAAACATAATTATTACACTACGGCTTGGGTTTTGATGTGCAATTGAGCGAGTAGTTCATCAACTAATCTGTACGAATCAGTTTCTTCGTACTAAACAGTTTAGGGAACCCTTCCGTGGCCGCAATTGGGGAGATTTTGAAAATTGCTAATGAACAGGAGATTTAACACAAAGGGGGCAAAAACTGCATAAACAGAATATTTTGTCATCGATGATTTTTGGGTTCCCAATTTTTAGCTTGGAGGGTGTGACAACAGCCACAATCAATTTTATAAAATGCACTTTAGGATCGTCAATTTTTAGCTTGTCAAGCGTTTGGGTTTTTATGTGCAATTGAGTGAGTAGTTCATCAACTAATCTGTACCAATCAGTTTCTGCGTACTAAACAATTTAGGGTACCCTTCCCTGGCCGCCATTGAGGAGATTTTGAAAGTTGCGAATGAACAGGAGATATGTCCTGATAAATGACATGGTTGCGGCAGGGATTTGACAGGATGCTGAGGATATCTGGCAGAAGTCTTTCAAGTTTGGAATACGTTTCATCGGAAAATTGCAACATCGCCACCCTTACCAATAGTCTTTTTCAACAAAAACCAGACATTCGAATCAGGGTAGACATTCTGTGCAAGGAAGGAAAAGTGAAGGAAGCCATCAGCTTATTGCACGTAATGGACTCAAGTCATCTTGGCACGGATTCCTCAAAGATCTATGATCGCCTCTTGCAGGGATGCATTGTGAAGAAATCACTGGCAGATGGCAAGCGGCTTCATGTTCACATTATCAAAACTGGCTTCTCGCCTGGCGTGGTTCTGAGAAACCGTATACTCGACATGTATTCAAAGTGTGGAAGTGTGGAGAATGCACGCCAAATGTTTGACAAAATGCCCATGAGGTTTGTTTCTTCATGGAATACTATGATTACGGGCTATGCTAAATGGGGTAGATTAGAGAATGCACGCGAGCTGTTTGACAAAATGCCTGAACGAGATAGTATTTCATGGAATGCTATGATTGCTGGTTATGCAGGCGATGGAGAGGGGGAGCAGGCGCAGAAGCTCTTCGGGCAAATGCACAGTGAAGGTATAGAGATGAACGAATTTACGTTCGGCAGTGTCTTGAGCGTATGTGCTAATACCCGGGATTTAATGCTGGGTCAACAGATACATGTCCATGTAATTAAAACAGAGCTACAGTCGAGTGTAATTGTGGGGAGTGCGCTTCTTGATACGTACGCTAAGTCTGGCTGCATAGAGGATGCGCGCCATCTGTTTGGCAAAATGCCTGAAAGAAATCTAGTTTCATGGACTGCAATGATTTCAGGATATGCCCAAAACGGGTATTCTGAGGAGGCTCTGAATGTTTTCTGTCAAATGCTAGGGGTAGATGTTAAGCCCAATGAATTCACATTTGCTAGTGTTCTTAGCTCATGTGCTACTCTACCAGCCCCGGAAGCTGGGAAACAAGTTCATGTCCATGTGATCAGAAATGGCTTTGAATTCAATATCTTCGTGGCTAGTGCTCTATTAGACATGTATGCGAAATGTGGAAGTATAAAGCGTGCTCGGATGGTGTTTGATCAGATGCCTATGCGAGACGATGTTTTGTGGAATGCGATGATTGTAGGGTATGCTCAGAATGGAGATGGTGAGGAAACTCTCAGACTTTTCAAGCAAATGCTACAGGCAGGAGTGAAACCTGACCATATCACTTTCATAGGTGTCCTGTCAGCATGCAGCCATACGGGCTTAATTGAAGAAGGTTACTCGTATTTTGATTCAATGAGTAGAGATTACTTCATTACTCCAAGAGCTGACCACTATGCATGCATGATTGATCTTGTTGGTAGAGCCGGGCTCCTGGATTTGGCAGAGGATTTGATTAACAAAATGCCTATTGAACCAGATGCTATTGTGTGGAGTGCTTTGCTTGGTGCCTGCAGAATTCATGGAAATATAGACTTAGGAAAACGTGCCGCAGAAGGCCTTCTGAAGTTGGAACCGCTAAATGTTGTAACTCACATCCTTCTTTCGAATATCTATGCCGCAGCGGGTAGATGGGATGAAGCAGCAAAGATAAGAAAATTAATGAAAGAAAGGGGAGTAAAGAAGAAGCCAGGATGCAGTTGGATTGAGGTCAAGGGTAGGGTTCATGCATTTGTTGTAGAAGACAGATCTCACCCCAGAACGGAGGAGATTTATTTCGCACTGGATAGGCTTGCTGCACAGATAAAAGACGCAGGGTATGTTCCAGATACTAACTTTGTGCTGCATGACGTGGAGGAGGAACAAAAGGAACACATGCTTTGCTACCACAGTGAGAAGCTTGCTTTGGCATTTGGGATAATTAGCATGCCACCTGAGACAACAATCCGAATTGTAAAAAACCTACGTGTATGTGGTGATTGCCACGCTGCTATCAAGTTCATATCTAAGATTGTCAAGCGAGAAATCATTATTAGGGATGCAAGCCGCTTCCATCATTTTAAGGATGGTCATTGTTCTTGTCGTGATTATTGGTGATGATTGATTATAATACAGTGGGTTTATTATTGTTCCCGTTCCCAGTGCAAGCTTTTGATAAAGCTCAAGTATCTATCTACTTGGCTGAAGATTATCTGAAGCATCTACCGGTAATTGCAGAGAAATTAGATGAAAAATTAGTAGTTAGGACCTGCACCAGATTCTATTCTGTGCTTTTGGCGAATTCCAACCCTTGTCATTGTGAGATGCTTTCAGCTGGAAGTTTATACATGTCACGGGGAGCAGAGAATAATTGATTTTGAATTTGAGCTAGTGAGGCTCAGGACACAAGCGCACAACTCTGCTTATTAGGCCCCTGTGTTCTCACCATGGCTTAGGTTGTCTGTGCTGGTCCGTTATGATAATTATGTATTGTGATCTCAGTGACCCTTCTTGAAATCACTTTTTTTCTAAGAAATTCCATGAGAGCTCATAAGAGAGAGGTTTAATAATAAAAAAAAAACTCATCAGCTCACCTTTGCATGCCTTGAGGAGAGCGTAGCTCCTATTCATTTAAGTACTGGCTTATTGGGCAGGCAACAAATCATTATTTATGCCCATCTTTAGACATGCAAGAATAAGGTGTTGCTGAGCTATCTGCTACCAGAAAATTGATAAAAATCGATATTCTATTAATTAAGTGGCTCTCCCTGGAGAGTGCCCAAGCACTTTACACATACACACTGTGTACAATTAGGAGAACAATCTAGTATATATAGGGTTTCTCACAATCAGGATGGTTTCAACCATTCCCTAGATAGTAGGATCTGAGGTCTAAGATTAGAGTTTCAGTCTTATCATCATCACAATAGTAATTTAAGTTTAGTTTTCTCCATTAATTTTAACACAAATGAAAGACATATAGTTCTTTACTCTTATGTACAAGTTTGGTTTCTTCTAGTAGAGATTTATCGGGGTAATCTAATCTTGAACAATCCATCGTTAAATCAGAAAGTTAGACAGATTGAAGGTGCCAAACCATATGATAATGAATGCTATGGACTGGACGCATATAATCTCTACACAGAGGTGCACTATATGGGAGCGTTTACAGCAAATGTAATGGAGGGTGGCTGTTGACTAGATATTCAAGGTTAGTCAGAGGTTCTCGGGTTCATAACCACATTACTCCATACAAAGTGATCTATGGGGTAATTGATGGCTAGGAAGGTTTTGTAAATTTCAACAGCTCACAACTTCTTTTTTCAGTTCAGAGATAAAAAAGTAAACAGAATACTGTTGAAATTATCGATGGATGAGAAAGTATTGTATGTGAATTATTGGATAAAAGTGCCAAGATAGATTCTTAGAAGATGCCTGCGTCAACTCAACTTCCACGTATAACAACCACAGGTCCTCGTATATGCATAATTATCCAGGTGTCACTTATTTTGATTCTGCTGGATTTCATAATAAATTGTTTTTTTTTTCCAATAAAATGCTTCGTTTAAAGTTTTATTAATAAAGTGTACATGCGTTTCATACAAAAAAGGCGGGCTGTGAACACAGCGGCCACAGGAAACTAGAGGCACCCATAGGCTTATTGATAAATAGAGTTTGAACCCCACTGACTTTACAACTCCAAAATTAAAGTCTTCACAACTCCAAAGTTAAAGTCACATGGCCATAGGCCAAAAGCAATTAATGCCTAGTTGACCGCAATAAGGTAGGCATAAAGACAAGCAATGACGATGGATTTCAATTCTGTTAGGTCAAGATCGTTTAGTTTGGGCTCCACTTGTTTAATGGTGGTTCATCAACATGCTGAGTGGTATTCCATCCATCTTCTTGTGGCTTAGTATGCTTGCACATTGAAATAACCAATTTTGTCTCGAGGAATATCTTGTTCTTTGGTCGAGGAGGAGGCAAATGATGGTGTTCACAATTTTAGTTTTCAACATTCATTACATTTTTGAACTGGGTGACTAAATCTATCGTATGTACTACTGCAAGATTGATGTGGGCAAGCTGAGCCAAGAGGTGTTATAGCTCTGATCTGGAAATATAATAGAAATAAATCCAAGAAATGATAAGATCTGAATACAGAAATGCTTCACTTTATTAATCAAACCCTTAAGGTAGGGCAACACCATACATTTACTCCTTAAGGAAGGAGAACACTCCACAAGTCATATGCTTGTTCATACAATAATCTTTGACACCTTTCAATGTGGAGTTTTTAGCCTCTGTATAGGCCTCATACATACAATACCATGGGTCATTACCATGGTTTCCTCAATACCATCTATCTAATACCATGGGCCCATTACATTATCACTAACTACTTGTGGTCCCATACATGATACGGGTTAACCACCTTATTTATTACTATGGCCCATTCCATTATTCCATTATTCTCTTAGATAACTCCCTTTGTATCCCATATTATCACCTCTAGGTATATAACATTCCACCCCTTTAGCATGTTTCGTCTCCAAAACATGGAAAGAATACAAATAATAAGATCTACTCAAAAGAGTAGTCCACTGATACCATGAACGCGCATCTAGCCATCCAAGAGAAAGGTGAACCCTCGATCTCGCTGGTGCCTCGCTCACTTGAGATGGAAGTTGACCGTGACAGCTCTTCTATGTTGATGTGTAGTAGGTGGATCTTTGCTCCTTGCTATTCGTCATGTGGGGATTGCTGTCCTTGTGGCTAATTGGTTGCCATCTTGTTGGTTGTTTTCTTGCGGGGTGATGTGGGTGATGATATGTTGAAGTTTTAACCCACGGTGTTTTTTTCTTTAATTCACCCTTTACTGCAGCCTGACTGTTATCTGGTGCATGTTGTGGTGCGTGCTGTGGTGTCTTTGTTGGCACTATGGCACTGATTTAGAACTATGGCACAGGTGTTGTCCTTGATGGCAACTTTCTTTGGTAACAGATCTTAGTTCAGGCTTTCAGAATGAAGGAAAAGACATATACGCAGGTTCATCTAGACTAGGGCGCGTATACACGCGGGTTAGACGTTACAAAGGCACGTATATGTTGTAGAGCTTACTTTTGGTCCGTTGTAGTTAGTCCTTGGTTTTTGAACCTATGGTTTTGGACCATGGTGTCTCGTCAGAAGTGTTGATCCCATGTTTTGGGTCCATGGTATTGATTTATTATGGTTTTGGACCGTGGTATTGTGGAAAACTTAAGACTATAAAAGAGGAAGGAGATCATTTGGCAGAGGATGATCTGAATTAATTGAATATCGAATACGTGTTAGATTTGAAATTTTGGTGATTGGGGTGATGGTGTAGATCTGGATCTGAATGAAGGAGGAACCTTAACTCAAAGAGAAGGATAAGTTCTATTGATGGGTCATAATCTTAAGGCTTGAATGATAATATCTTTATCTGTTATATGTGAAGCATACTTGATCTATAAATCTGATAATCTAGGTTAATTAGTGTCTGAATATTTGAAAGAGTGAATTATCCTTTATAGATTTGTATGCAGGTTTAGTGAAGCGAAGGTGTGTATACACGCTGGTTCAGTGAATGAAAACAATGTATACACAGGTTGTTCCAAACACAGAAGCGTATGCACGCAGGTTTCAGGTTATTAAAGTAGCGTATATCTTTTGAGTTGTGATTTAGTTGCTTCTGTTTATTGCTGCAGTATTCTGGGTTCAGAATTTGGTGTGTAGTTACTGTTACTGTGATTTGGGTACAACTGTCAGAGAAGTGTCTAGTTGATTCAGTGCTAATTGGTGAAAAGGAGATTGTTTATGATCGATTAATGTTCATGGATCCAGTTTGAAAATTTATGAAACGTGGTCCCTGGAAGAGAGAGAAGGTTGTAGCCTTTTGTAGGTCAGCACCTACGTACTAGTATCTTGGATAGTGCAAGAGCTAAGGGGGTTGTAGTTCCCTTCCAAGATCAGCTGGAGAACGAGAGAGGGTTTTAGCTCTCTGCAGGTTGCAACCTTCGTACTGGTAAAGGATTGCACCAGTACATTGTAAAATGAAGTTTATAATTAAAAGAAGATAGAGACGAATTGTAGCAGGTGGTTTTCACCCACATTAGGTTTCCACCTTACATCTTTTGTTCTTGTGTGTGATTATCTTCAGCTCTATTTTACTGTTTCTGGTTACTGTTTATTTGATTCTAATACACAGATTAATGATCAACATCTGTAAGATAAATTAAATTATTAGTCCGCTTTGCATACACGGGTTTCCTTCTCTGTAGTCGCGTATAAATGCAGTTTTATCTAGCTGAAGTAGCGTATATGATCTGGGTTTGAAAAAGAAATAAGTGACTTGATAACACTGATTCAACCCCCCTCTCAGTATTATTTCCAACAATTAGTATCAGAGCAGGTCTTCCTGAAGAAGCTTGATCGCTTGAAGGAAGATCCATCATCATGAGCAACTACGAGAGAGAAACATCTATCAGGCCACCAATTTTTGATGGGACAAACTTCGTATATTGGAAGGTAAGAGTTACTATCTATCTTCAATCTCTTGGTACAGAAGTCTGGGATATCATAGATATAGGGTACACTTTTCCATCAGCAACTCCTACAGATCCGGCTGAGAAGAAGAAATATGAAACAAATGCAAACGCTGTGAATACCCTATTAGGGTGTCTATCTCAATCAGAATTCATCAAGGTTATGCAGTATAAATCTGCAAAAGAAATATGGGACAAGATTGTTCTGAGCTATGAAGGAGATGAACAGGTAAAACGAGAAAAACTTCAAACTCTCAGAATCCAGTATGAAAATCTCAGAATGCACAATGATGAAAGTGTGGCTAACTATTTCCTACGTGTAGATGAGATTGTTAATTGTATGAAAAACTTGGGTGAAGAAATAAAATAGGCTGTTGTGGTTGAAAAATTTCTAAGATCTTTGTCCCCTAGGTTTGAATCTTAAGTTTCTGCAATAGAAGAAAAAGAGAATCTACGAAATCTTATCATGTCACTGCTGCACGGAATTCTGACTGCTTATGAAATGAGAAAATGAGGACCATCAGACAGGAGAGAAGCTGCTTTCAAAGCTTCAGGTAAAGGTATAACTATGAGTAGGGACATATGTCAGAAGAAGAGGAAGAATCAAATTTTGTCAAAAACCTTCAACGGGGTGCTGGAAGATTCAGAGGTAAGTTGTCCTTCAAATGCTTTGCTTGTGGAAGAGTCGGTCACTATGCTGCCAAGTGTCCTCATAAACTTGAAAAAGGAAAGGAACCTGTTAGATGGAACAAGAAAAAGAACATAAGTAAGAAAAGCTACTATACTCATGAATAAGTGATGGACTCCCAAATAGTGATGAAGATGAACGAGGTAATAACTATAGACTTTTAATGGCTTTTGAAGATGATGATTTTATGGATGCTATAGATGAAGAAGGTCTTTATGAAGAGATTTCTAAACTCAAAATTTGTTTAGAAGAGAAAAATATGATTATTGGTACTTTGCAATTTCAACTAGCTGAAAGTGAAAAACATCATGAAAAGTTAGAATGTGAAATTGTGGAACTTAGAAAAGAGATTGAGAAAACCAAAGCTCTTAATCTTAGAGGATCTGAAACGTTAGATGAGATTATCAAAGTGCAGCATTCTCTAATCAAGACAAGTCTGGGATATAATGAAGAAGCAACTCAAGCACAGAAACCATCCACCTCCAAAAGCTATCTTGATGCAGCAAGGAGGAGTGAGCAAAAGCCTAATAGAGATCACCAGGTAAATCGGGGACATTTTTCTTCAAGAATGAACAAAGATCATCAAGTAAATTAGGGGCAATCTGCTTCAAGGATAAACAGAAGCTACAACAGACCACATGTAAGTCATTCTCAATTTGCATCAAGAATGAATGACAACTACAATCATTCGGTCCGCAGGGTTGATAATCGCAGGAATTTCTTCAATGGCCAATGTTTCTCTTTTCACAACTTTGGACACAAAGCAGCTCAGTGTGTTGCCTACAAAACTATCATGACTAGAGAAAATAAAAAATAGAGGAGTATGACTGGGATCATGAAAATGACCTACAATAAATTTTCTACTCTTGAGAATGAAATAGAATGTTCTATTTGTAATAATTTTGGTAATGAAGATTCTGAATGCAGGAGCAGGTTTTGACAGACAACTCAGAAGGAGCAAGCCTCAAATATCAAAACATGGAGAATGAAAGAACCACAACTAGAAATATGTGGTATAACCTTATATGCAGAAGGCCAGGAAAATCAATGGTACATCGACAGTGGATGTTCAAAACATATGACAGGTGATAAAGAAAAAATTCAGTCATATAGTGCCTCGGAGAAGGAGAAGAAGGTCTCATTTGGAAATGACACCCTTGCACTCATAAAAGGTAAAGGTTCTGTTCTTTTAAAAGATAAGGTCAAAGCAGGAAATGTTATGTATGTTGATGGCTTAAAGCATAATCTATTGAGTGTCAGTCAGATGTGCGATCAAGGAACAGAGGTAATTTTTCGATCAAATGGATGTAGTGTTCGTGATCTTGATACAGGAGAAACAGCGATCAAAGGCATAAGGACTCCAAATAATCTATACATATTCAAAGAAGGACAACAACAAAGTTATCTGAGCAAGAATGATGAACACTGGCTATGGCACCAGAGGTTGGGGCATCTAAGTTTCTCACAGATAAGGAAAGCATGCAAATACCAGGTAGTTCATGGTCTTCCAGACATAAGAATTCTAGACAATACAATATGAAAATCATCTCAGTTTGGTAAGAAAACCAGAACTAACTTCCCTGAGAAGGAAGGATCAGCTAGTAGACCACTTGAACTTGTCCATACTGATGTATGTGGTCCATCTAGGAAAAGGTCGCCTTGGGGAGAAGAATACTTTATATTATTCATTGACGACTATTCAAGGATGGTTTGGATAGGACTTATGAAGCACAAAGATGAAGCCTTCGAAAAATTCAAATCCTTCAAAGCTTTGGTTGAAAACGAATCAGATCACAAAATTAAATGCCTCAGGTCTGATAGAGGTGGGGAGTTTACTTCAAATGATTTTTTCAATTTTTGTGAAAAACATGG
Source organism: Pinus taeda (assembly GCA_000404065.3). Lineage (NCBI taxonomy): Eukaryota > Viridiplantae > Streptophyta > Pinopsida > Pinales > Pinaceae > Pinus > Pinus taeda. The sequence goes on from APFE030235903.1 coordinate 178,164, forward strand.
AATAAGAAGGGAATTCTCTACAGCCAAGACTCCTCAACAAAATAGAGTAGTGGAAAGGATGAACATAACGATTCAACAAATGGCTCGTGCTATGCTTGATGAGTCTGGAACTCCCGCAACTTTCTGGGGTGAAGCTGCATTTGCTGCAGTTGTTATTTTCAACAAAAAAATGTCCGGGTAAATAGCACTCAAACCCCTCATGAACTCTGGTATGGTGAGACTCCTTCGGTAAAATATTTCAAAATTTTTGGAAGAAAATGTTATATCAAAAATACTGATAAACATCTTGGCAAGTTTGAACCTAGAGCAGATGAAGACATTCTTCTTGGCTACTCTCCCCACAACAAAGCATACAAGCGTTATAATTAAAGGCTTGGAAAAATTGTTGAAAGCATTGATGTAGTGGTTGATGAAGAAGAAAACACTAGTCCTACGCAGGTAAGATCTGAAGATTTCGAAGATAATGAGGACTATCTATCAACATCAAATCAGATTCATGATGAAGAAGAAACCTATGAAGAAGAATCCCATGAGGAGCCCGAAGAACAAATAAGGATAGAAGAAAAGACTCCATCCATATACGTTCAAAAGAATCATCCAGAAACTCAAATTTTGGGGCAGAAAGAGGCAGGTATACAAACAAGAAGAACAATGGCAGAAGCTTCAAGCTATTTGGCATTACTTTTCTCCACTGAACCACAAAATGTAAGAGAGGCATGCAAAGATGAATGCTAGGTCAAAGCAATGGATGAAGAACTTGAGCAGATTGAAAAGAATAACACTTGGGAGTTGGTTCCTAGACCAAAAGATAAGAATGCCATAGGAACAAAATGGAACTTCAAAAACAAGTTGAATGAAAATGGGGAAGTGATTAGAAACAAGGCCAGACTGGTGTGTAAAGGGTATCCACAACAAGAAGGAATAGAATTTGAAGAAACGTTTGCTCCCGTTGCTAGACTTGAGGCCATCAGAATGTTTCTTGCTTTCTCTAGCTTTCAGAAGTTCAAAGTATTTCAAATGGACGTAAAATCAGCCTTTCTGAATGGAGACCTGGGAGAAGAAGTGTACATTAAGCAACCAGATGGTTTCATTCTTGGGAATGATCCAAATCTTGTATGCAAACTAAAAAAGGCGCTCTATGGTCTTAAACAGGCTCCAAGGGCTTGGTACTACCGTTTAGACAAATATCTTCATCAACAAGATTTTTCAAAAGGATCAGCAAATAACAATCTTTATATAAAAATTGAAAATGACAAATTGCTAATACTTGTTGTGTATGTAGATGATATTATCTTTGGCAGCAATGAAGAAGCTATGAGTCAAAAATTTGCCTTGGTTATGCAGAAAGAATTCGAAATGTCTTTGCTTGGAGAACTGACATATTTTCTTGGATTGCAAATCCAACAAAACGAAGGCGGTATTTTCTTGTCTCAAACCAAGTATCTCAAATAGATCTTGAAGAAATATGGCATGGAAGATGCAAAACTAGTATGTACCCCTATGGTTACAAGATGCAGCATCAGCGCAAATGATGAATCAGCAACAGTGCATCAACCAACCTATAGATCCATGATTGGAAGTCTTCTTTATTTGATAGGTATGCGACCAGACATCATGCATGCAGTAGGAATAGTTGGAAGATTTCAGACAAATCCTAAGGAAACCCATCTTTAGGCAGTAAAGAGAATTTTCAAGTATCTTCAAGGAACTCAAAACTATGGCTTATGGTATCCAAGAGATACAGATCTCACTCTTCATGCTTATACAAATGCAGATTGGGCTAGAAGCGTGGATGACAGAAAAAGCACAAGTGGTGGTGCATTCTTTATGGGTTCCTGATTAGTATCTTGGTTCAGCAAGAAACATAGTTCGATTGCTTTATCTACAGCGGAAGCAGAATATGTGGTTGCTGCATCTTGCTGCACTCAACTCCTTTGGATGATGCAAACTTTGTAGGATTTTCAAATCATTTCTACACCACCTATCTCCATCTTATGTGATAATACAAGTGCAATCAGCATTTCAAAGAACCCAGTCATGCATTCAAAAACCAAGCACATACCTATCAAATATCATTTTCTCCGGGAACAAGTGCTGGAACAAAAAGTCACGCTGGAGTATGTTCCCTCTAAGGAACAAGTTGTTGATATACTCACCAAACCACTGCCTAGGGAAACTTTTGAATACCTCAGACAGAAGCTGGGAGTAGTTGATGCATCATCTTGCAGTTAAATCTTGTTAGTTTCAGAGAAAAATGGGTGTATGCGTGTTTCCTGAGGAGTATCCGTATATATACAACAGTTTGTGTAGATATAGTCGCGTATATGGAGGCTTAATGGATATCAGAAGGGACAGGCTCTGGTTGAAGAATGTCAGATATGGGTCTGAAAGAGACCATTTGGCACTGGTTCAAGGGGAGCAGATAAACTTCTAATGATGCATTGTTGGCATTATCTTAGAAACTTTTGGTTCTATTTCACAACTGTTGTTGGTTTCAGGTTGAACAGAGGCAGGGGGAGAACAAAATGAAATCTTGGTTGCTGATCTGAATGGTGATTGACAGATGCTGCTGCTATCAGTTATTGGTGACTTTCATAAGTCTTGCTCTACATATTTCGTCTCTATGTCATGTATCTCTTTTATGGTGTCAAGGTCATGTAATGACTTATTTTGGTTTCCCCACTATGCCTGGGATGAAGATGTAATGTATTTGGTTGTCATATGTAATTTTCTGATGTATCCCCACTTGGTTGGGTGGATGATCCCCACGTGGTTGGGTGATGGATGTATGTATTGAGTCTTTTGGTGATATGAAGGTTTTTTATGATATATATGTCATGGATCTTCTTGAAGAACATCTTTTGCAGATCTTGAAAATTATATCGAGGCGGGCGAGAGCACGGAGAGGCGAAACGACGCTAGGGTTCTGAGATTGCCTGCAACGACAGAACCTCTGGACAGCAATCACCAGCACTGACAGCGGCAGTGCAGCAGTCACAGGCTACAGGTTTTGGCAGATGGGCACAATGAACCCCCCTCCGGGGGTGGGAGGAGCGATTCCTCCAACAAACGACAACCAGCGAGGGAAAATCGAGGGCTCTGAAGGGGAACAGGAGCACAATGAAGGAAATGCAGGAGAAAATCAGCAGAAGCAGACTGAACAAGTATAGCCAGACAAGCTGAAAGTAAGCTCATCCACATGCAAGCCCGTAGCTACCCACAGGCCAAAAGTGGAGCTACCCAGTCACCGCATCAATGCTAGAATTCAATACATGAGAGATCATGTTCTCATAGGCAAATTTATTGGATTTTGGCCAAACGAGAAAGCTTTAAGAGCCTTGATTAATGTCAAATGGCATCCAAAAGGACAAATAACCCTGCATCTAGGGCCGAAGGGGTTTTTTACCGCAGTCTTCAACTGTTTGGAAGATCGGAACAGAGTCTTTTATGGGGGGCCTTATTTCTTCAACTCAGCTGGGCTATTTCTCAGAGAATGGGTCGTACGATTCAACCCAGATAAGGAAGATCTAAGCTGGGCACCGGTTTGGATCAGGTTGTACTCGTTGCCATGGGAATACTGGGAAGAGGAGTCTCTCAAAGCAATCGACAAAGTCTTGGGCAAATTCGTCAAGGTAGCGGAAGAAACAAAAACAATAAGGTATACCTCATATGCACGGATTTGCATCTATATGGATCTGAAACAACCCCTGCCTGATACGGTAAGTCTCTTTCATGAATATGTGGAATGGATCCAGTTAATTGATTATGAACATGTTCCCTTCAGACGTAGGAAATGTCATGACCTAGGACACCTTTATAGAGATTGCCCTTTAAACAGTAAACCTACGGTTCAAGTTAACCAGGAACACCAATCCTTAGACGGATTCATTAAGGTGCCAAATCGAAGAAGAGGAATTAAAAAATTTGCAGCCCCTACAAAGTTATCTCCAGGGGATCAATCAAAACCCTCTACTAGTAACAGCTTTGAAGTTTTGGCCAATGAAGAGTTGCAGGATCCGGAGAACTTAACCTCCAATAAAAAAGGATCCATTCCGAAAAAGACTGAAGGCTCCCATTCGAAAGCAGGGGAAAAGGAGGTGGTACAAGAGGGCAACATCATCAAACCTGCCTCAAAAACCTGGAGCATCCCTGAAATGGAAATAGACGGCACGGACCCCAGTACATGGAAAGAGAATGAAGGAGATGAAAGCCATCAAGAACCTCAATTCATGGAAGAGGATATAGAATCAATAGACATTGGCGAGCTAGACATTCTGGGTCTAGAACAAGCATTCAAAATAGGCAATTTCGACAAAATACCTGATAGACAAGTGGACAATCTAGCGGCAGTCCTCAACAAAGCTCAAAAGAAATACTCACTAGGGGTTCAAATCGGTAGTCAATGGGATGGGAAGTTCATCACCAAAGACAGTAAAAAACGAGGATGGAAGACCACATTAGAAAGAATCATCAAGATTGGAGAAGTCTTGGTTGAATCAGGCAGATATGCCAAGCTAACCAAGTATTTTAATACCAACCCCAAACCTTCCCAATGAAGTTGATATCATGGAATATCAGAGGGCTCAATAGCCCAAGGAAAGGAAGACTATTAAAAAACATGCTAATGGAGGAAAAACCCACAATACTATTTTTGCAAGAAACTAAATGTAACTCGACAATTTTGGAAAAAATTGCAGCAAAGGCTTGGCCTGGAGGCTTGGTAACAACTGTTGATGCTCAAGGAGCGTCAGGAGGACTTGCAGTGCTCTAGGACATGCGAACCATACAACTAAAGAACATACATGCAAACAAAAACTTCATTCAGGCCATTTTTCACATAATTGGCACCAATATCCATGGTCACATGACAAACGTGTATTTTCCTCAAGAAACCCAACACAAGATTGAAATCTTGGATACCATTACGCAGCTCAATACAGACAAAGCGCACCCGTTATGGATATCTGGAGGAGATTACAATATGATCGCAAGCATGGAGGAAAAAAAAGGAGGACGATGCAGAATAAACAGAGATGGCTCCATATTAAAAGACTTCATTCAGAATAATTGGCTAATAGATCTTCCATCAAACAATGGCGTATACACCTGGAACAATAAAAGCGCCGATCCAATGCAAATAGCTTCTCGTCTTGATCGATTCTTGATTTCGGATAATGCTGTTTCTCTAGGAGGAGAATTCATTGCATCAATCCTTCCTTACTCTGGCTCTGATCACTAGCCAATAGCCCTCCACTGGAATCGTCCTGGAAGTAACACCAGGCAATCCTTCCGGTTTGAGGCTTTTTGACTTTCACATCCGGACTTTTATGAATTTGTCAAAGCATCCTGGTTAAAATTCAATCCAACAGATGGCACTAAAATGTCAATCTTCCAAAGGAAGCTGAAACACCTCAAGGGGGAAATTAAAAGCTGGAATAATTATGTATTTGGCAATATCTTCAAAGCTAAGGACCGCCTCAATCAAGATATGAAAAAAATTCAGCAAAGAATGATAGCTGAAGGCCGTTCTGAAGAGCTCGCCCAGAAGGAGTAGTACATAGAAAATCAAATCCTTGAGAGAGACTTACAGGAGGAGACTCTCTGGAGGAAAAAATCTAGAGTTAGATGGCTAAAGGAGGGTGAAAAAAATACAATTTTTTTTCACAAAACTACTGTGCAAAGAAGAATGAGCAATCAAATTTCCCATATCAACAATGAACAAGGAAGTAAAATTGAAACACATGAAGATATCGAACATGAATTTCTCAATTACTTTAAGACGATGAATCAAGAACCTAATGTAAACAGAACAGAGGCTATTGATAACATCACGAGAAATATACCCAGCCTAATCACAAAAGATCACAATCTTCTCCTTCTCAAACCAATTAGTCTTCAAGAGGTTGAGAATGCAGTGCATCAGCTAAAAGCCGGGAAAGCGCCAGGTCCAGATGGATTTACCTCAAACTTCTTTCAGCATTTCTGGGATCTTGTCAAATGGGAAGTCTGGCAGGTTGTGGAAGAATCACGCACGCTAAGATGGATGTTTCCAGGTATGAATGCAACTTTCATTGCACTAATACCCAAAGCAGAGGAGTCTAATACTCCAGAGAAATATAGACCGATTGCTTTATGCAACATTATCTACAAAATTGTCTCCAAGTTTATAGCTTCCAGATTGAAGCCTTTGCTTCCCCTTATTATATCTCCAGAAAAATATGGATATGTAGAAGGCCGACAGATCACGGACGGGATTATCTTAACCCATGAAATAATCCACTCCCTTAAGCAATCAAAAAAATAGGTATGCTTCTCAAAATTGACTTATCTAAAGCTTTTGATAGTATTAGCTGGGATTATATGCAAAAAATTCTAAAGGCCTTTGGTTTTTCCCCTCCCCGGATCAGATGGGTCAGTAGTCTTGTGTCATCCTCATTCTTTTCTATTCTTATTAATGGAATACCGTCGACCACTTTCCGTCCTTCTCGGGGTATCAGACAAGATGACCCTCTTTCGCCCTTTCTTTTTGTCATTCTAGCAGAGGGTCTGGGTCGCAACATTAAATCAGCTATCCTCTCTCATAGCCTCAAAGGTCTAGCCTTCCACCATATCCCTGCCTTTTCTCACCAACAATTCGTTGATGACAACATGCTATTTGGCCATCCTTCTATTCAAGAAGCTCGATCGTTCAAGTCAATTCTCTCAAACTTTTCGGAAGCCTCGGGAGCTCTCATCAACAAAATCAAATCTGAGATTTTTTTCTTCAACACGCCTCCTACCACCCAAAGAGCTATTGCCCTATCCTAGGATTCACCATCGCTTCTCTTCCGTCTAAATATTTGGGGGCTCCTTTATTTGCTTTGGCTCTTAAGCATTCCTCTTAGAGCTGCCTTTTAGAAAAATTTGAAGCAAAACTATTCCTGTGGACTCATAGAACTCTTAATATGTCTAGTAGGTTATTTCTAATTAAATTTGTTCTTCAATCCATGCCTACTTATCTTTTCTCCATTCTGGCGGCGCCTAAGTGGGTTCTTAAGGCAATCAAACAGCTTCAACACAATTTCTTATGGGGAAATTCGGGTCCAAACACGAAATGGGCGCTAGTTAAATGGGAGAAAGCATGTCTTCCAAAAAAGGCTGGAGGCATTGGACTGAGAGACCCAGAACATAGCAATATGGTTTTGGGAGCTAAAATTTGGTGGAGATGGCTCTCAAATCCAAGCACTCCCTGGGCATCTCTATGGACAACAAAATATGCAGGTAATGTTCCCATAGAGGAACGAATTAGAATGTCAGAAGTGAGCAAAGGGTCAGTTATTTGGAACTCAGCTAATCTTCAACGACATCTAATTCAAAAGCATAGCTTTTGGGATGTGAAGAATGGTAATACAGCAAGGTTTTGGGAAGACTCATGGCAGCAACTACCAAATCTCAGAGACAACACCCGGGGCTCCTAAACCAAGATATAAACCCCTTTGATAAGGTTAGTCAATTTTGGGACTCTCACAATGGCCAAAAACATAGGAAATGGAAAGAGGTCTGCCACATCGTATCACACAGTCTAGAGCAATCTCATCTTACACTTTCATCAGAACTTCAAAAAAGGCAAATACTCTTTTCAGAAGATGTAGACATTCTTAGATGGGGGTACGAGGAAAAAGGCATTTTCACTACACAAGAAGCTTACAAACTCATCATCAAAGATAGGGTAGTTAAAGATAAGTTATGGAATAATATATGGAACTCCTCCATATGGCCGAAGGTCTTTACCTTTTTGTGGCTGCTGTCTCACAACAGAATTTTAACCTGGGACAATCTAAGAAAAAGGAACTTTGCGGGGCCATCCATATGTCCCAACTGCAAACAAGAAGAGGAAACAACTTTACATCTCATGCAAACCTGTCAGCTCGGAAAGAAATTGTGGGAAAAGATCACATTTCGGTGTCAAAAAGAAGGTAGAGTGCATGGGGATATCACAGGAACCCTTCGCACCTGGAGCCAAGAGCCATATCAAAGTAAACTTTTAAATACACTATGGCAACTCATCCCAGGTCTTTTAATGTGGAATATCTGGAAGGAGAGAAACAGAAGGATATTTAAAGATCAATCAATGTCGGTTGAGCAGATATGGACTGGATTGGATAATAACCTTAGAGAAATTCTATCTGTCAAAGTATGGTCCAAGGAGGATTTCCCATCAAACCTGCAGGAACAAGCTATATGGGACAATTGGCAGATTCAATTAAATCAGCCACTCTCAACCAAGGATAACATCCCTAAGCATCAGACGCCTGCAGCTATATGGAACCCACCGCCAATCAATGTGTTTCAACTTAACTTTGACGGTGCTTCAAGAGGCAATCCAGGAAAAACGGGATTCGGTGGAGCCATCAGAGACTACCAAGGTACCCCGCTCATAATTTTTTATGGCTCAATTGGATGGAACACCAATAATGCAGCTGAACTAGAAGGATTATGGAGAGGACTAAATCTGGCACAAGAACGAGGTTTCTTTCCTCTTATTGCGGAAGGAGACTCCCAAATTATCATCACCATGGCCTCAAAACTTCTGCAAGGATCCCCTGTTCACAAAGTCAGTAGCAGCTGGAGACTGGCTCCTCGCCTGGATCTTCTCCATCAATGGTTTTCTCTTCACCAAGCAATTTCCTTCAAACACATCAGAAGAGAAGGGAACAAGCTGGCAGACTTTCTAGCTAATTTGGGCGTGGACAGTGGAAAAGATTTCTTTGAGGGCTTGCTATCCAGCGCAGTTTCTGAAAGCCAGCTCTCAACATTCCACGATATTGTCAACAAGGATATGCAGTCAAAAGAAGACTCGCACCCAGATGCAGGTGACTTAAACACGTCTTAATGAAGAGTTATGAGCGGGAGGCAGCTGGTGATACGACTAGCTGTTTATGGAGGTTAACAGCAGGTGAAACTCAGGCATTAATAGCTCTGAGTACTGGAGGACTGCAAAGAATTAATTGCAGGATGGAGCGCATCCATTCAGGCATAAATGTGATGGAGCGAGGTGGATTTGGAACAGGGATCTGCTGCAGATTGTTAATTCCTCTGCGATCCAGAGCTGCAAAAGGAATATGGAAGCCCCCTGGGTCAGGTATGTGAGGTCTGGTATTTCAAGAATGTCTATCATGTTTGAGCCTGATGAAGTCTGGTCCATTACGTTGGTTCTTTGCGTCTGCGTCTGGTCTGAGAATCTAGCTTCGTCTGCCTTTGTTTGGGGTCTTGGTTTCGCTTATCCGGTCAGCACCCTGTTAGCATAGTGTGTCTCTTTTGGTCATGATTGGGTTTCATGGGTAGGCTATACCATCGATTGTCTACTCTGTTTGGGGGTTGTTCACAATGTGGAGGTCTGGTTCTGGAACCTAAGTCAATTAGCCTGTAATTGGCTTCCCCACACCTACCCTCTGTGTTTCAGTTCAGTCAGCCAGCAAGTTTACTTTACAATGCCTCGCCGTCACAGCATCCCCAAACGTGGTAGCAATTCAGGGTCCAGGGGAGGCTCTAGCAGTCGTGGAGGTTCTGTCCCGCAATGTTTAGATCCTTTGGCCTCTGTTCCGCCCCCCTCTCCGCCCTCTGATAGTTCTGGCCCTTCCTTGAATAGCTCGTTCCATTCTGTGCATTTTCAGTTCAGAAGCAGGCTTAACAAGCCGCTTATCTCAGCCATTGTAACCATGCTTTTCGAGGAGGAGGAGGAGCAAGCTAGTTCAGACGAACCATCCATGGAACCGTCGCATTCCCATACTCACAGTGATATTCAAGGAAGCCCAACGGGTGATGTAGTCAATGACTCTGGATTGATGAATGCGGAAGGCCAGCCTACGTCTTCTCAAGAGCCCATAATCGGATGCAAGCCTACGTGATTCTCTGAAAACGTCCTCAGCCTTGTTCTCCCTCCAGGCCACAGCACGATGGAAGCAGAGGAAAATATAATGGTGACCTGGGTAAACCAAACAAGCGCAAAGGATTCCGGCTCTCCTCCGAAGGACTAAGTTCTTCATGGTTTCAATTACTCCTCAGAAAGATAAACTTTATGGTTGTTTTATGTATGAGTTTTCCTACTTTGCATGGTCTCTTCGATCAACCAGCTTGAAATACTCAGTCTCCAGGACTTTTTGGTTCTAAATGGATATGTAAGGGTTATTATACATAACAGTATTTTTGTAAGGGTTCAGCTTCTTCTGAAGCTTTATCCTGATCCTAAGTTCACCAGTTCGCATACTGTTATGATATGTATTTTTGTAAAAGTCAGGTATTAGGACACCTGCAATAGACTTTTTGGTAGAGGGTAAGCTACAGCCCCCTCAGAGGTTCAAACCTCTATGTAAATATTTTTCCTCTTTTATTTTAATAGAATAGTCTTTACTCAGAGAAAAAAAATAAAAATAAATAAATAAATAAAAATAAAAATAAAAAAAAAAACTTTTGCAGATCTTGCCTACAGTCAGGGGGAGCATGGTCAGCACAGCAGGGCAGAGATTTTAGCATGTACTCAGGGGGAGCACAACCCTTTGCCCTTAATGACAAAGGGGGATAATGACTTTGAGGATCTTGGGGTTGCCATCAAGTCTAAAGGGGGAGATTGTTGGCACTATGGCACTGATTTAGAACTATGGCACAGGGGTTGTTCTTGATGGCAACTTTATTTGGTAACAGATCTCAGTTCAGGATTTCAGAATGGAGGAAAAGACATATACGTAGGTTCATCTAGACTAAGGCGTGTATACACTCGGGTTAGACGTTACAAAGACGCGTATATGTTGGAGAGCTTACTTTTGGTCCGTGGTAGTTAGTCCTTGGTTTTTGAACCTATTGTTTTGGACTATGGTGTCTCGTCAGAAGTGTTGATCCCAAGTTTTGGGTCCATGGTATTGATTTATTATGGTTTTGGACCATGGTATTGTGGAAGGTCTAAGATTATAAAAGAGGAAGGAGATCATTTGGCAGAGGATGATCTGAATTAATTGAATATCGAATACGTGCTAGATTTGAAATTTTGGTGATTGGGGTGATGGTGCAGATCTGGATCTGAATGAAGGAGGAACCCTAACTCAAAGAGAAGGATAAGTTCTATTGATGGGTCATAATCTTAAGGCTTGAATGAAAGTATATTTATCTGTTATGTGTGACACATACTTGATCTATAAATCTGATAATCTAGGTTAATTAGTGTCTGAATATTTGAAAGAGTGAATTATCCTTTATAGATCTGTACGCAGGTTCAGTGAAGCGAAGGTGCGTATACACATTGGTTCAATGAATGAAAACAACGTATACGCAGGTTGTTCCAAACACAGAAGTGTATGCACGTAGGTTTCAGGTTATTAAAGTAGTGTATATCTTTTGAGTTGTGATCTAGCTGCTTCTGTTTATTGCTGCAGTATTCTGAGTTCAGAATTTGGTGTGTAGTCACTGTTACTGTGATTTGGGTACAGCTGTCAGAGAAGTGTTTACTTGATTCAGTGCTAATTGGTGAAAAGGAGATTGTTTATGATCGATTGATGTTCATGGATCCACTCTAAAAATTTATGAAACGTGGTCCCTGGAAGAGAGAGAAGGTTGTAGCCTTCTGTAGGCCAGCATCTACGTACTAGTATCTTGGCTAGTGCAAGAGCTAAGGGGGTTGTAGCTCCCTTCCAGGATCAGCTGGAGAATGAGAGAGGGTTGTAGCTCTCTGCAAGTTGCAACCTGCGTACTGGTAAAGGACTGCACCAATACATTGTAAAAGGAAGTTTCTAATTAAAAGAAGATAGAGACGAATTGCAGCAGGTGGTTTTCACCCACATTGGGTTTCCACTTTACATCTTGTGTTTTGGTGTATGATTGTCTTCAGCTCTATTTTACTGTTTCTGGTTACTTTTTATTTGATTCTAATACACAGATTAATGATCAACATCTGTAAGATAAATTAAATTATTAGTCCGCTTTGCATACACGGGTTTCCTTCTGTGTAGTTGCGTATATACACGGTTTTATCTAACTGAAGTAGCGTATATGATCTGGGTTTGAAAAAGAAATAAGTGACGTGATAATACTGTTTCACCCCCCCTCTCAGTATTATTTCCAATAGTCTTATCTTCCAATATTACTTCAACCACTGAGCCCTCATCTGATGTATCAACACTTGTAACCTTTTCTGCTTCAACCTTTGTTTGTGTTTGATTGTCGATCATTACTGGCAAATCATCTGATATGTCAGTCCTTGGAACATCTTTTACTTCAGCCTCCATGTACTCTACCTGTTTATTGATGAATATATCTTGTAATGTAATTTTCTTCTTTTTTATACGAGATCTTCAGGAATTTCTTCTGCACATTAATATTGATCGTATCCATGAATTCCATCCAAAGATATCCCAAAACAACATCCATATTATCCATCTTTGAAGTATAAAAATCACCATGCAACACATACTTATCCATAGAAATCTTCAAATCCTTATACACTTGAACATCCTCATCATCCCCCTGTGTGTGTTCAATGTGTTTTGCTGGAATTTGTAATTTGTTTGCCAAGTTGACATTTATGAGATTTTTCTAGCAACTCGGATTTATAAACACAACGATCTTCTCCTTCTGAATCAATCCATGAACCTGCAATAAGGAGATACTAGCAGAAAATAACACTTTACGTGTCTCATTCTCCTTTTTTTTAGCCTGAGACCATTTGTCTAAAAGGACTCTTTCAAATTCTGCATCTGAAAGTTTGGTCAACTGCTTGTTGTCAATTGAGAACCACCATTTGGTAGCCTCATCGTGGAAACCAAACCACACTAAATTCTTCCAATCTTTCCCATATATGATCTTTATTTGTTTTATGACTTTTTCAATAGTAGGACCATTATCTTTCCCTGTAAAATATAACATCTCCATGAAGAGGGTTTGAGAAAAATTTACTTACTTGGTGAAAATTTGAAATGGCCATAATTCCATCAGTATTGCTCAGAATCTCTATTATGACCTGTTTTCGGAAATGGAACAACCATTCTGCATCTTCCCATGTAGTAGAAATCCCGATTTAGGCACTGGAATTTCAGATCTGCGCTGCAACTCTCTCACTGTCACCAAAAATTCTAATAAATAACGCTGATTTCAAATCAGCGATATCTCTCTCATCCAGACTCCAATTGAACTGATTTTTTTTTGAAATCAGGTATTTTTTCACAAAGAATCCAGATCTGCAATTAGATTTTGCAGATCTTGCACCAGAACGTCCAGATCTGTTCCGCAAACTCGCTGCCCCGAAAAATTGTCTATGACACCACTGATTTTTAGATCAACAATATCTCCTTCATCCGGACTCCGATTCCGCCGATTTTTTTTTTTTGAAATCGGGTATCTTTTCACAAAGAATCTAGATCGGCAGTTAGATTTTGTAGATTTTGCCCCAAAACATACAGATATGATCTACAAACTCACTGCCCTAGAAATCCTGCAAAAAAAAAAAATTCTCCACTTTTTCCCAAGAAAGTGCTCTGATTCCACTTGTTATAGATCTGATAAGAAAATATGTGAAAATACAAATATATCCAAGAAATAACAAGATAGAAATAGAAATGATTCTCTTTATTAATATTAGACCCTTAAGGTGGGGCAACACCATACATTCACTCCTTAAGGAAGGAGAACACTCCACAAGCCATATGCCTGTTCATACAATAATCCTTCACTTCTCTCCATGTGGAGTCTCTAGCCTTTATATAGGTTTCATACATACAATACCATAGGTCATTACCATGGTTCCCTCATACCATCGAACTAATTCCATAGGCCCATAACATTATTACTAACTACTTGTGGTCCCTTACATGATATGGGTTAACCATCTTATTTATTACTATGGCCCATCCCATTATTACACTATTACCTTGGGTACCTCCCTTTGTACTCCATATTATCCCCCCTAGGTATATAACAAGAGGAGAGTGGACCCCTAGGGACACCTGATTCATTAGACATAAGGTTGACCTTTAGAACTACAAATGTTGGAGATGATCCAACTCTAGCTCCATCTTCCCAGCGTAAATTTTGATCCACAAGCACTAGTTTGCATATATCATGGTGCCATCATACTAAGTGAATCTATTGACATGAGAATTTTTCATTCTGTCTTTCCATATAAGGAAACTGAGCTGCAATTCTAACAAGCTACGATGTAGCTTGGAACTCCATTGTCCAAGGGAGCTTATTTCCAACAAGAGAAGAGTTCCAAGTAACAAACCTAGGGAGAAGCTAAGCACATAGGTTCCCATTCCCACATTGATTTGGCATAGGGGAAAAACCATAGTAAGTGTTTGATAATTTCGTCTTGGTGGAAAAAAGGGCATTCGGGATTTATTGATGGTTTTGAAATGGAAAGTGACAAGAACATTATCCCAGAGTAAGTTTATAGCCACGGGAGCAAGAATTGAATCCACAACAAGAGTGGCACAACTCAACCCTCTCGCATGTCAAAGGAATTGCTGCTGACTAGGAAGAGTCCCGCAACTCACAACCCTGATCAAAGAAACAAAATACTAACTACACTAATTGTAAATACCAAATTATTTATAGAAGCAACAAACTAATCAATGCTCTAAGGTTTTGACCCTAGAGTACCATAGAGCCTCGACTAAATTAAAATTACAAATTAAATAAAACAAATTGACCACAATGTACTATATGCAAGAAATAATTAAAAGCATTATATGTCCTCCTATATAAAATCAAATATTTGAATACTTAACGATTAGTAAAGTAAGTGAAGGCATATTTAAAATATTAATCATTTTTTGTTTACTTTAATGGTTGTTTATGGATGTATAATATGAAATTAGAATATTAGTCAATAATGTGAAATATGTGATTAAGTTGTCAGTGAATAAGATTATTTTCATAACAATTAAATATTAGGACATGTTATAGTCAATTAACAATTTTTAAAAAATAAAACATAAATGAATTATATACAAAAGAAAAAAAACAAAATAAATAAGATTCTTTTAATAACAATTAAATATCATGACATGTTATAGTCAATTAACAATTTTTAAAAAATAAAACATAAATGAATTATATACAAAAGTAAAAAAAAGAAAATGAAAAAGCTCGGCCAACTAAAAGCAAATATCAAATAAACTAAAAGAAAAGTTAATAGTTAGGACATCATTTCAAGAGTTTACGGTTGACATAAAATAAAGTAAAATGAAGTAGAAAACATAGAATATCAAATAAACTAAAAGAAAAGGTAATAGTTAGGACATCATTTCAAGAGTTAGGGTTTATATAAAATAAAGTAAAATGAAGTAGAAAACATAGAATTTATGTGACATCCAAAGTGAAACACATATGTTAGAAAACTTACGATAGTAAAAAAAAGTAGAATAACACATTTTTATAGAGAATTAAAAGTAAATTTTAAACATCATTAAAGAAACATAATCCCAAATGCCATAAAGCATTGAAGAGAAATATGACCAACAAAGGAAAATTCTCTTTTTTTAATTATGCTTTCACCATCTAGGTACATCTCTGCATGATGGAATATGTGTGAAAGTGAGAAGGTGAAGCATAGTCTGATTTAAATTGATCAACAAGGAATAAGAATTTCATATCCTACAAAACTGTCACGCTGTTAATACAAACTTTACTAATAAAAATAGTGAAAGAAATTTCATGAATGATCTTAACCTTTGCTCGTTTGTTAACCAATGGAGCTATGCATTCACATCCTAGGAGATACTCGAAAGAGTCAACATGCTAACTAGCAATGACATCATACAAGTAGAGGTTAATTGCATGAAGAAGGAACTGGAAATAAAGGAAATAAAAACTTCTAATTGATAATACCCTCACTCACAAATAGGGGAGCATTTGGGTATGAGATGGGGACCCCTTCATCAAATTCGTGGCTTGCTTTTATAGATCTCTTGAGGCAAATGGGTGGTTTAGATCCTCCTCGATTAGTCGTTAAATGAGTGTTGAACCGTTGGATTCGTTGAACCAATTGGCTATTGTTTGAATTTTTTTATTATTTCATCGCAGTTGGCTCATATATTTAATGTCTGCTATGCGTATTTTGTTAAACTTTCTCTTCCATTCCTTTTTTTTATATATATTACAAGTCACATGTGAATTTCATTACATAAGCTTGCACATAAGTCTGTGTTCCTCAAGAATAATTTGGGTAATATAGTGAAATTAAAATTCAAGATAAAGTGAGAGGATAATAAACAAAGTGAAACTTTATCATTTAGAAAATTAAAAAAATTCAATAACTCCATCATTAGATAGATACTATACTACGATATTGCCCCAAATTCCTCCACGGGTTTATCTTTACCTTAGTGATTATCCAACGTTACTATGTTAAAATTATAATGTAGTAAGATAATTATGACCCTCCTTAGCTTTGTTTATTCAATTCTTTTCCATTTGCAATATTATTTTTCTAATTTGTAAGGGAAGCCAACCAATAGGCATAATATTGAATCACATATCAACCTTCATGTTCACTTTCACAACCCGTGTGCACATGTCTTTCATCATCCATTCGTATTAATAGTAGAGAAACTTCTGCATACAACACCTTCACATTGAAGAATCTAACTCTCCTCTTTTTTCATTCTTGATATCTGGTTCCCATATTTCACTCGATCTTCACTGCATTTGCCAACAAATTCCAGTATTCCACTCGATTGAATTCTTTGACATTCAATTAGACATATACCCATGCCAATGCTTGCTTCAGTTGTGTGCCACTAATATGACAATGTACATGCAACAACATTTTATCTTGAACCTTTCTGCACATTATTTTCTTATATATATATATAAGAAAATAGATTAAAGGGAAACATTGTCCCACATTCCCGGCGGGAGAATACAATGATACATATATAAAATGCATCTGTTGCATTGTAATTCAATGGCATGGGGGCCTTGAAAATTGTGGCGTGGACCACCCTTGGAAAGTAAACATGTGTGAGACTCTTTGAATGATCAAAGATAGCTAAGGGGAAGAGACACCATAATTTCTTGAATGAAAATATTTTGATACAAAGGAGCTTAAACCAAAGGTCATAATGTTTGGGCCATGTATGTGAGAGTGCCACTATGATTAGTGGTACACCAAAGGGGCCAAGAGGGAGGCATATCTCTTTGATAAAAATAGGGAGGGCTTAGGAATGGAATTCTTTATGATAAAATCACATATTATTTGAATTTTTAATAGGGTGTAAAGTGCATTCTTCAATGGGAATTAAAGATATATTTTTTCTTTGGAGGAGGTTCATAATGGACATGCCACATGATACTTGTGTCAATGGAGATAGGAAGACACCTACATTGACTTGCAATTTGTTTGAAACATTGATGTGCATCAACAAGATCTAAGATATTGGCCTTTCGGAAGGTGGCCCATAAGTAAAGACTAGGTAAAAACAACATACTTAGGCTCAATAAAGAGTTGCTAAATTGAGTGGATTCAAAACAACCAAGTAGATTTCCTGGAGGTGAGACTCCAAAGTTTGTCCAACATAGCATCTAACACTAGCTTGGTGTTGAATAATTGACACCCATTTCTTGGTTTGTATTTCATGAAGCCTTTAGACTAGTTGCACTTCTAATCTCTTTGCCACACCACTGCACCCTATATACACAAATTAAGAAACAAGTCATCAACAATCATGGTCTTGGACCTTCTCAATGGTCCACATGTCAAAACTACGAGATGAAATATTGTTTCAAAGTTGCCCATGCTTTTTAGTTGTGGGTGTTTCCATCAGAGAGGTTGGTAACTTGGGAAATGCATTACTTGAAGGGATTCTTGTTAGAGAACCACAAATAATTTGTACAATTTTTTCCTTCAAATAATACCAATGGGGACCACCTAAGATAGCTTTCATTAAAATAAAGTGCATGGGAAGTGAATTTCTCTTTGATATCAACGAATGCTTGATGACTTTCTAGGATTTCCAAATGCTATGCACTGCAAATTTGTGAGCCTTCGTAGAGCCACGACAAAGTATGATTGATATTATTCCAACACATTTCTCTAGCAGAGCCCCTCTCAAAACACTACTATGAAGAAGTTTTTGGTTATATTTGTTAGCACCTAAATCTGCCTTAGGCTGAAGGAAGGCAAAATTTAGGGTAACCACAAACCACGCTCAGTCTGGTAGCTAGCCCTACCAGAATAGGAGAGGGATCTCTCTGAGTCACGCTCAGCGAATAAGTAAACGATATGATCTGAGATGACTTACAGTGAAATATTGATATTAGGCTAGTAAGTAAATATAGATACAAGAAACAAATTTTTATGAATGACTGAGTTTCTGGGATGTTATGGGACCAACGGACAGTAATGAGCAGAGAAGTTAATAAAAAGGCATAGATTACTTCGTGAGGCAAGACAGGGGGAAAGTATAGCAATTTAGTTTGAAATAACGCGGAATGGAGAGATTTTCTTGGGAGGGTGAAAAGGGAATAAGTACATGAATCCTTTTCAACAGAAGAAAAACACAACGTGAAACTTTCCCACAGGTAGAGCAATAAAAATGAATTCTACCTTATCTTACTCAGAAAATTTCATTGGAAATGAATATGAATGAACTATGAAACATAAAGAAATACATATGAAACATAAGGAAAGACACATTTGCTACACTCACAACCACATGAATCTCATGAAACAGAGTCGTTGCCTTTCATTAATCCTCTGTCAAAATATACAATAAAGAAACAAAGTTTGTGGGAAGCCAACCAACCCTTTGCAAATGGTTTGCATACAATAAATAGACTATGCCATGAGGAAATAGAACGACCAAGAGTTGGGGAGTTTCTCAAATCATTACAAAATGGATATGGAAAGCCAACCATTAGCTACATGTGTAGCGTTACAAAAATGACAAATGGCTTGGGTGACCGTTTGCCTTCCTTTGCCACTTAGATAGAAGCCAAACTCTTTAAACTTTGCCTTAGTTGCTGAAAAAAGTGAAATGTAGATGAGCGGGCCCACTTGGAGAAAGTCGCGAATCAAAATTTTGCGAAACAGAGGTGAATTTGGCCCTTTTCTCTATATGCGCCGCGCCCAATTCTATATGCGCCACGCCACTTTGGAGGCTGTTTTGAGGTACCTGTAGGAGTCCAAAATGTGTCCAAGTGTGCTTGCTGGAAAGCCTAGCTTGTCTACTTTCCAACCCAAGTGGAATTTTTGAATTTGGTGCTAATTTTCCCCTCCAAATCTTCATTCTCCCAAGACTTCTTCCTGTGTGTCAAAATAGGGGCAGAGAGGTCATTGTTTGGGTGTTTTTGACCTCCTGGAGACTCAAATCATGCCCAAATTTCTTGTCCATGCACTAGTAGTCGTGATTTTGCATGTTGAATCCAAAAATTCAAACCATTTGCAATTTGGAGTTCCCAATCCTGTGTTGTGACCAAAATTTTTCCATGTGATCAAAATTGCCCCAAATTTCTTGAAATTTGAGCTGGAGGTTCTCTAAGAGGTACTATGTTGGGCCACAGAGGCTTCAGCCAAGATTCGAAGCCGATCTTGCTCTTTTTACCTCTTTTTCCTCTTTGTCGCTTTTTTCAATTTTGCCTTCAAGCTCCTTATTCGACCCTTCGAACTCATGTTCCATTCCCTGTAATGATAAACCATCTGCCTCAATATGGTTTTGTCCCTGTCAGCCTTCTCCAGCAGTCTCTCAAGGTGGATGTTGATACGCTCGAGCTAAGACTCACGGTCATTCTTAATCTCTTGCTCCAAGGGAGTGAGTTCAATCCTCCTATGCTGGGCAGCTTGGAGATTATCACGGATGCTTTGCAGCTCCATGATCTCATGCTGGTCCTCAAGTTGTTTGTTCCTCTACTCCAAATACCTGATGGTCCATTTTTCCCTCTCCAAATTGAGTGACAAGTCTTGGATCTCCGTTTTCTGCTCCTGGATGGTCATCCTAAGTTTGGCACTCTCCACATCTGCATCATCATCCTGAATGAGGATGAAGTCGGCCTCCTGTTCACCTGATGGCCCCTTGTCATGCATGGGCCTCTTGCCCTTGTCCTGTACCTATGTTGTCGATGCCGGAAGCGGCCCCTTCCACCCCGGGTGGAGATAACACTCACTTTGCTACTGCAAACAAGTGCCTACTGCCTCTCTGATATGTAACGAATACTGGCATAGTAGTGGTCTCATGGCTGTCATACTGATGAGAAGGACCACCTATCTCATGCTATGCCTCTGATAATACCTGTGAAGTGCTGAAGAGTTAACGGGGGATGAAGTCCTCCCAAGCAATGCCCTGCAATCCCAACTGATGATCTACCAAAATCCAGATAAGAGAAAAGTGATAAACACTGTTAAGTTTCTACTGAGGGGTCTTATGCTACATGAAGGTGTTCATCCTCTCTATGTTCCTGTAAAGGAAAAATGGGAGGTTCATCATCCGTACCCTGGTAAAGTGCATGAGCAACCTGATGTGGTTGGAATATAGACGATAGAACCTCCCCTCACAGCCGAAGTACTTCATGATGAATTTCATGAGCGGAGCATATTCATCTTTCAAATATCTGAATGGAAAGACTCTTGTGAGCTGCCTCAAGAAACTGGCCTTAATGTAAGGCTCATAATGTTGCCTATCCACCTTCTTTCTCTTGTGCCACTTTTCTCCAACATTCGGTATGCCGGTTGCTAATGAGATAGTTTTGGTTGTCAATGTGAAGGTGACCTAGGCCAAGATAGACTGACCTCCATGTAGGTGAAGCACAAAAAGATGGGCCAACTCGTGATGAAATCTAACATTAGCCACCCTTTGACAAAATTCAAAGCATGATAGATGCTGGAAACATGACATGGCAAGAGGGCAGGTCTGCAATTCAGTGAGGGTAGTTGGCTCATCCCTATCATGTTTGCCACTCTTGGGATGTCTCCTGGGAGCCTGTCCTTCCGAGGATGAATCACTTTGTGTCTCCATCTCATACTCTGATGAATGCTCAGATGCCATGATTATTGTGTGTGTACTGTACTTGGGCTGCCCTTTGATGCTGGTATGAAACTAGGTGTTGTTGTGATATCTGCCACCAAGGGGAACAATGAAAAAAGGGAGTATTAGGAGGGGAATAATATGATGGGAATAGGGGTTATGGGGAGACGTTTGTTTTAGGGATATGTAGGGGGGTTTGGGGATTTGATAAGGTAGGGTTTTGGGGTTTTATTTTGACAAATAAGAGGAGGGGATAGGGAATGGGGTTTGGTAATATTTTAGGGTAGGGGTAATAGGGAAAAATGAGATAGGGGGGATAGGGAAAAATGGTAGGAAAGGGAAAAATGAGGGGTGAAAACGGAGCCTTGGCATCAACACCACAATTATGCAACCCTAGTAACAATGGCTTTTGGCGTTTTCTAGTGGTCGGTTTTATGAGTTTTGTTGCAATTATACATAGCCATGAACCACCATAACATTCACAAAATTTGATGAGAAATCCATGATATAGAGCCTACCTGTCGATTTGAGGGGTTTCACAGGCAACTGGAGGCAATTTGGCACAATTTCGGGCCTCTGTGGGTGTGCGCTGCACTCTTTATATGCGTCACGCCCTTGTAAATTTTGCACTGTGGGGTGGCTCTGTGTGCGCCGCACTCTGTATGTGCACCAAACACTTCTGTGTTTGCGCCGCACTCCTGAAAACTACTCCAACTCCCTTCAAATGTGTGCTTTGCACTCTCAAACACTTTGCTATGTTTCTCAATAAGCTTGATTTGCACAATGAACTTGATTTTTGTGGAAACTTGTATATAAAGACTTTGAAGTCATGGGTTTAATTTTATCTTCTTCAAAAACCCACTTTGCTAATGTTTCATTTTGGCTCTTTTCACTGACTTAAAGCAACACTGAATTTCACTTTTCCCTTTGAAATTTTAGCTCAAATAATGAAATTTTTGGCACTCTTTGCAGGGGTTGCATGACAGGGCATTTGGCCACGGAAACCATCACTGCACCTGAAGAAATCAATTGGCAACTTTTTTGAAAATTATCACAAATAACACATTGTTTGACTTTTCTTCAAAACAGAGTTTTGAAGAACAGTCGAAGTTTGTCCATATGACGATGAAACTCTCTAAATCATAAATTTGTAAGGGCCTCACTCTGGCCTGCATGGCTTTATTGGACATGGTTGAAGACCAAATTGATTAATCCCTAGACCTAATTATCGAAAATGACTTTTTCCATTAAAGGACCAGACCTTGACTGTCATGGACATTAGTGATCATTGACAAAAGACCTATGTCAGCAGGAGCCAGACATGAGGGGAAATGACTAGCATGACCTTTTCCATCAGATTATGGCATGCCGCTAGAGGAATGAAGCTGGGTGAATGGAGCGGGAATCCTAAAAATGAAATTCAGAAAGAGTTTTGATCTCTAACGGAGGACTGACAAGACTGACTCTAACATTGGCTCCAATCGAGGATGGTAGCTCCTTGGAGGTGCCAAGAACAACAGATCTCTAGGAGAGCTAGACAGTGCCTTCATCCATTAGGCTATGGAGTCATTATTTCGACAAACAACACAAGACTCTGACTCATTTATGAAACTGAAATGACCAAAAAATTGACTTAAATTTGACATTGAAATGACTTGAAGACTAACTTGACAAACTCTAACCAAACTGAAATAAAAATGGTATTTACAATGACAGTGGAAGCAACATTAATAACTCAGAAATGGTATCGCTTGAGCAGCCGACCATTGATCAACCTTCCTGGACAATATTCCCCATTTATTTCCTTCAGAAGAAAGGCATTCTGACCCCGATATGCTACAATATTGAAGGGACCTTTCCAGAGGTTCTCGAACTTACTGTGCTTGCCTTTCTCCTCATTCCTTGCATCCCACTTCAACACCACATCATCCAAATGAAATTTGTCTGCCTTTGCTTTTCTGTCATAAATTTTCTTGATCTTCTCCTGCAATTTGGATGTGTTCTTGAAAACTTCTTCTCTAGTTTGCTGCAAGTGGACCATTTGATTCAACCTTCTCTGCATGGGATCTTCTTCACTGTCGGCCTCTTGAAGAAGTTTGACTACTGGGGCAGCAAGAGAGGTAGGAAATAATGTATCAACTCCATAAGCAAGCTCAAATAGTGACGTACCAATGGATTCCTTCTGACTAACCTGATCTACCCAAAGTGCATTGACCAACCTCTTATGCCAGCTCTTCTTGTTTATTTCCAGCAGCTTCTTGATGATTTGACCAATGATTTATTTGAAGACTCTGCCAATCCATTGCCTTGCGAATGGTAGGCAGTTGTGTGACCCAAAATGATGTGATATTTATGACAAAACTCTACCATCCTTTTTGATTTGAAAGATGCTGCGTTATTAGTGATTAACTTATTCGGGCAACCAAAGTGAGACAAGATGTTATTTTCAAGGAATGAAATGACTACCGCATTAGTAGCTTGTCTGGTGGGAATTGCCTCGATCCATTTTGTGAAATAATCTGTCGCTGTGAGGATCCATCTATGCTGACCGGAAGAAGCAAGATGAATTTCACCAATGAAATCCAATCCCCATTGCTAGAAAGGGGCACTCACCTCTATAGGCTTAAGTGGTAAAGGCTGTAACTTTTGCTTTCCTTCGAAAATATGACACTTATGACAGCGCTTGACCATATTATATACATCGGCAAACAATGTTGGCCAATAGTACCCTACTCTTAGAATTTTATTTGCTGTTGACTTCCAAAAAAGGTGACCACCACAGTCTCCTTGGTGGCAATCCTCCATGACCTTCTTTGCTTCCTTTTCCACCAAGCAATTTAACAGAATGCCACTAGGATCTTTCCAATACAGTGCGGAATTAAGAATGCAAAACTTGGCAGCTTTCAACTTGAGTGTTCTCGCTTTGTTTCTAGTCATGCCAGGCGGTGGTGACAAATTTTTAAGCACCTATATGATATCTGAATACCACAGAGAAAGAGCAAACATTTCAGATACCTAAATTGACGATCCTTCCCCATTCTCATCAGACATCGCAGCGATCAGATTTATGTCCAAGGCGAGCAAATTTGATTCGGCCATTAACTTTGCCAATCCCTGTCCTTTAACAAGCTTTGTGGGTTTTATTTCCACATCATATTCCAACAAAGCTGCAATCCACTTGCCTCGTCTTCCTTCCGGATCGGTCTGCACTAAAACATCTTTGATAGCAGCGTTAGGAACATATGCCAAAATATGAGAATGTAAAATATATACCTGAAAATCTTTCAATGCTTTCACAAGTGCAAGGGCTTGCTTCTCAATGATGTTGTATTTTAAGGCTACATCTCTTATAGCTCTGCTGAAGAATGCAATGGGTCTTTTGTGATCATCTCTTTTCTGCAATAACGCTGCTGCCATAGTATGCTCTGAAGCAAATGAAAACAATATGAAATCCTGAGTGTAGTCCAGGCTGACTAGAACTGGAGCTGAAGAAAGAGCCAATTTGACCAAATGGAAAGATTTTATAGCCTCCTTTGTCCATTTCACTTGGCTATCCATCTTAAGCATGTTTGTCATCTCTCTTAGGTTCTCAGCAAGATTATGTACAAAGCGACGTAGAAAATTCATTTTACCATTGAAAGATTGTATCTCTTTCTTATTCCGGGCCAGATCAATTTGTTGAATTGCTTGCACACGTGCTGGGTCAATATGAATGCCATCTTTTGAGATAATGTGCCTGAGTAGTTTGCCTTCTTCCATGGTGAACAAGCTCTTCTTCGGATTCAACGACAAGCCATATTTTCTGCACTTTTGAAAGACAATTTTTAGATGTACATGTGCTCTTCATCAGATTTGGAAAACACTGTCAAATCATCTAGGTACACAACCAAAAAGGCATCCTTCTCATTTGCAAAAGCCAAGTCCATTGCACGCTGAAATGTGGCACCTGCGTTCTTCAAACCGAAAGGCATTTTAGCGTAATGAAAGGTTCCCCATGGAGTGGTGAATGCTGTCTTGTCTTGGTCATATTCATGGATAAAAACTTGGTTATATCCGGAATAACCATCAAGTAGTGACATACGAGATGCTCCCACTACTTGCTGAAGTATATTGTCCATTTTGGGCAGTGGATAGTTGTGTTTCAATGAAACTTTATTGAGATTTCTAAAATCAATGCATAAGCGAATCTCACCTGTCTTCTTTCGTACGGGCACCAAGTTAGAGATCCAATCCGAAAATCTGATGGGCACAATGATCCTTGATTTTTACAACCCGTTGATATCCTTTTCAATAGATGGCAACAACTTTGGATTTAGCCTTCTCAACTTCTGTCTGAATGGTTTCTTATTGGGCTTGATGGGTATAGTGTGCTGAATTATATTGGTATCGTATGTTTTTAAGTCGGAATAGTCTTAAGCAAACACATCTGCAAATGAAGACAACAAACTGATATATTTGTCCTTGATCCTTTGTGGCAATGCTTTAGATAGTTTTACCAATTTAGGATTAGTAGATGTTCCGATATTGACCTCTTCTATACCCTTCTCTGTTGGCTACAATGTTGGCTTGCGGGCTACATCATCTTGATCAAAGAGTTCTTCTAAAGGTATCAAGCCTTTAGGAATAACGTTATTCTTCAGCTGCAACATGTCCATTTCTTGATCTGCACCTCATCTGTACCATTACCTTTACCATCGTCATTTTCTACATCAATTGAGGTCTCTTTGAACTTGCCTTTGTTTTGCAGAAAATCATCAATCTCCTCATCATCTTGGAAAACTTTCCAATATCTCTGATTGGCCGGGACAGTCGGACGATGCTTGGCATGGATTTCAAATTTATTACTAGAGTTCATTGGGATCTTCAAACCACTTGCTACCTTAGCAAGAGCATCAACAATACTATTTTGTATATGAGGCACACATGTCAAGGTATATTCTGAAAATAATTTTAGGATGTCTAGAACTGCATTACGGTAAGCCCACATCTGAGGATGCTTTGCTTGATATTTGCCTCTGACCTGCTTAATCACCAATTCGGAGTCACCATATATTGAAATCCTCTTAGCATTCAGCTTTCTTAGAATCTTTAGGCCAACAATCAGAGCTTCATACTTAGCTTCATTGTTTGAACAATCAAAAGCCAACTTGTAAGAGCATACCCGCATGTTACTAGGCACTTTGTTTGGGGTGGAGAAAGGACCGCGTACCCAAATTCCAATTCCAGTGCCATCATTTCCCACTGCTCCATCAAAATTCATGGTCCACAAACCTTCTTCCTCCTCTTGTAAGTGTTAAAAATCTATTTTCTGTGCTTGGTCTGCTTGCTGTCCATTACTTTCAGCTGATCGCTCAACGATGCTCTGCTGTTCTTGTCCTTCCTTCTTTAAAACTCCTTTGAAATTTTCTGTTATTTCTGGAATATCATCCGCTTCTACTAATTGACTATCGATATCATTGAAACTATCAGAATACAAAACAAAAGACTCTAAATCTGTATGTACATAATTAATTGGTTTCTTCTTGCTTGTGATCGTGTATTTCATTTTTTGTTCCCGATACAGTTTCCTCATTTGGCCAAACACTAGAATCGTTGCATAGGGGAAATCTAGCTGCAGTGCCCCTTTCAATTTAGCTACCTAAGACCTGGAAAGAAGCATGCCAAACCTGGGAGGAATATCTGCTACAACAACATCCATGAAAACATTCTTCATTGGGAGCTGATCCAGACTCACAACCAAGTCTTTGACGAGTCCTATACATCTTAGTTTGCTAGAATCAAATGAACAGAGATCATGGTATTGCCGAGTGATGTCCAGACCTAAGTTATCCATGATAGCCTTGGGCATGAGATTGTGAGAAGCTCTGGAATCGAACATGGCATTATGTAACACAAAATCATGCAATCATAAACTGATATAAAAAGGTGGCACATCACTATAAGGAGACTCACCATTCGATGCTGGCCCAAAAATCATTTCAGGTTGATCATGTTCGACATTCACCATGTCGGAAATTGGGTCCAAATTCAACATTTTAGATACTTTCCCTCTATAACTGTTGTTCCTCATTATTTCAGTCAAGGGAATGGATACCTTTAATTTAGAAATCTCATTCTCTAAATTAAAAGGGAGAATCATTTCTACCTCTTTGAATGGGATTTCTTTCCTTTCCTTTTCTTTTGATGCAACTTGCTGATGTGATTGTTCTGCTGATGGTGATTTTCTGCTCTCCAGACCAACCGCCTCCTTTCCTTTCCTTTGTGTAACTGATGAATCATTCTTTGATGCTTCAACATCCTTCCTTTTCTGAATTGGTATGACCGAAACATCTCTATTTCTAAGTGAATATCGCTGCTGCTGGGCGGACAAAGAATTCATATAGCCTCTTTGGTACTCATCTGATTCTTCCTCCAAGACAATATCATTTGCTAGAATGAAATCTATGTCTTTGTGTACAGCCGAACTTTCTGCATACTCCTCATCCTCAGTGAGATAAATAGGCAAATCATCAGGAGTAAAGAGGTGGTTTTCTTCACCTATTATATTCCTGTCCTCATTTGACTCTGGTCCATGCACAAAATTTTGCTGCAGAGGTGGCTGTACTGGCTGTTGTGCTGTCTGCTCTTAGGCTCACTGATCTCTCAGCCTTATTCTATATTGTGGCTGTTACTGGCCACAAAAGTTAGGATTTCTAACTTGTGGCTCCAGTTTGTCAAGTTTCACCCTTTCAAGCATCTGCTCTACCTTCCGGAGTAATTGATCTACCGAGGAAGACTCTTCTTTTACGGTGACCTTCTTCTCTGCCTTTGCTCTAGCTCTCTTGGTCAGCAGATTTGCTTCAACGCTGACCGTTATCTTCTGCATGTCTTCCATTTTAGCTGGTTCTCTTTCTCTTAATTGATAAGCCATGTCGGCATCAAAACCATCCGGGAATTTCACCATGGCTAGTCCCACAAGTGGCCCTAGATGATCTGGAATTTCGTTATAAACTGAATTGAATCTAATGCAATAGTCTTGGACGGACTCACCAGCGTTTATTTTGATTTGATCATATTCAACCATAATTTGAAGAGGATTCTTTTTCACTTCCTAGCAGTTTAAAAATTGTCTTTGTAGGTCAACCAAGGTAGTGATGTGTGCAACTGGCAAACCTCTGAACCATTTCCTCACTTCACCTGCAAATGTCGGTACAAAGAGTCTCATTGCCACATTCTCTGCATCGATCTCATGAAGTTCATAGAAATCTGCCATTCTGTCCACATGTTGTTGAGCAATAATGTTGTTAGGAGTGCCATCAAAAACCAGGATTTTGCTTTGATAATCTGCGAGCATATCATCTAAAACTTAAGGCAGAACAAGAGGTGCAAAATGGGTATCCATCACTCTTGGTGGATTTGGCCTCGGAGGTGTTGGAGGAGTGTGCACACTTTGTAAGGGACTAGCAATTAGAGTTTGAAGCTGAGCTATAATGTAGTTACTAATTGAATGATTAGCCCTTTCCATCTCCAAGTCTACAAGAAACTGTGGATTGTGGACAGTAGAGTCAACTGCCCTTTCAGACTTGGTTTCAAACAATGATAGTTCAAACTGCTCATCAAAATATAGATCTTCAAGATACTCAAAAATGTCAGGGCATGAATGGGATTTGAACACGTGAGATATAGAGCTTTCTTGACGACGAATTCTTGGAATTAAATTGGGATTTTCGTAGATGTGCAGAGGATCTGGATCTGGATTAGCTTTGGTATATCTTCTAGAAGCTAGCGTGCTATTGAGAACAATCAAAGGACACAACCAACTTACTCAGCCTATCCAATCCTAAATGTATCATTGGGAAGCTTAGAATTATCGAGAAGTAAGGGGATTGATTTCGTCCCCAGTGGAGTCGCCACTACGTTAGCACCTAAATTTGCCTTACGCTAAAGGAAGGCAAAATTCAGGGTAACCACAAACCACGCTCAGTCTGGTAGCTAGCCCTACCAGAATAGGAGAGGGCTCTCTCCGAGTCACGCTCAGCGAATAAGTAAATGATATGGTCTGAGATGACTTATAGTGAAATATTGATCTTAGGCTAGTAAGTAAATATGGATACAAGAAACAAATTTTTATGAATGACTGAGTTTCTGGGATGTTATGGGACCAACAGACAGTAATGAGCAAAGAATTTAATACAAAGGCACAGATTACTTCGTGAGGCAAGACAAGCGGAAAGTCTAGCAATTTAGTTTGAAATAACGTGGAATGGAGAGATTTTCTTGGGAGGGTGAAAAGGGCATAAGTACATGAATCCTTTTCAACAGAAGAAAAACACACAACGTGAAACTTTCCCATAGGCAGAGCAATAAAAATGAATTCTACCTTATCTTACTCAGAAAATTTCACTGGAAATGAATATGAATGAACTATGAAACATAACGAAATACATATGAAACATAAGGAAAGACAAATTTGCTACACTCACAACCACATGAATCTCATGAAACAGATCCGCTGCCTTTCATTAATCCTCTGTCAAAATATACAATAAAGAAACAAAGTTTCTTTCCCACAGTCTCCTAGAAATTACAAGCCAACCAACCCTTTGCAAATGGTTTACATACAATAAATAGACTATTCCATGAGGAAATAGAACGACCAAGAGTTGGGGAGTTTCTCAAATCATTACAAAATGGAGATGGAAAGCCAACCATTAGCTACAGGTGTAGCATTACAAAAATGACAAATGGCTTGGGTGACCGTTTGCCTTCCTTTGCCACTTGGATAGAAGCCAAGCTCTTTAAAATTTTCCTTGGTTGCCGAAAAAAGTGAAATGTAGATGAGCGGGCCCACTTGTAGAAATTCGCAAATCGAAATTTCGCGAAACAGAGGTGAATTTGGCCCTTTTCTCTATATGCACTGCGCTCAATTCTATATGCGTCGCACCACTTTGGAGGCTGTTATGAGGTACCTGCAGGAGTCAAAAATGTGCCCAAGTGTTGTTTTTGGAAAGCCTGACCTGTTTACTTTCCAACCCAAGTTGAATTTCTAAATTTGGTGTTCAGTTGCCCCTCCAAATCTTCATTCTCCCAAGACTGCTTCCCGTGTGTCAAAATAGGGGCAGAGAGGTCATTTTTTGGGTGTTTTTGACTTCCTGGAGACTCAAATCATGCCCAAATTTCTTTTCCATGCACCAGTAGTCGTGATTTTGCATGCTGAATCAAATATGCAAACCATTTGCAATTTGGAGCTCCCAATCCTAAGCGTCGCACCAATGGCGTAGCGCACAGGGAGAAAAAACCTGCGTTGTGACCAAAATTTTGCCATGTGACCAAAATTTCCCCAAATTTCCTGAAATTTGGGCTGGAGGTTCTCTAAGAGGTACTATGCTGGGCCACAGAGGCTTCAACTAATATTTTAAGTTGATCTTTCTCTTTTTTCCTCTTTTGCCTCTTTGTCGCTTTGCTCAATTTTTCCTTCAAGCTCCTTATCCGAGCCTCCGAACTCATGTTTCGTGCCCTGTAATGATAAACCATCCGCCTCAGTATGGTTTTGTCCCTGTCATCCTTCTCCGGCAGTCTCTCAAGGTGGATGTTGATACGCTCGAGCCAAGACTCACGGTCATTGTTAATCTCTTGCTCCAAGGGAGTGAGCTCGATCCTCCTATGCTGGGCAGCTTGGCGATTCTCACAGATGCTTTGTAGCTCCATGATCTCATGCTAGCCCTCAAGCTATTTGTTCCTCTGCTCCAAAAACCTGATGATCCATTTGGCCCTCTCCAAATTGAGTGACAAGTCTTGGATCTCCGTTTTCTGCTCCTGGATGGTCATCCTAAGTTTGGCACTCTCCACATTTGCATCATCATCCTGAATGAGGATGAAGTCGGCCTCTGGTTCACCTGATGGCCCCTCATCATGCATGGGCCTCTTGCCCTTGTCCTGTACCTATGTTGTCGATGCCGGAAGCGGCCCCTTCCACCCCAGGTGGAGATAACACTCACTTTGCTACTGCAAACAAGTGCCTACTGCCTCTCTGATATGTAACGAATACTGGCATAGTAGTGGTCTCTTGGTGCTCATACTGATGAGAAGGACCACCTATCTCATGCTCTGCCTCTAATAATACCTATGAAGTGCTGAAGAGGTCACGGGAGATGAAGTCCTCCCAAGCAATGCCCTGCAATCCCAACTGGTGGTCTACCAAAATTCGGATAAGAGAAAAGTGATAAACACTGTTAAGTTGCTGCTGAGGGGTCTTATGCTGCATGAAGGTGTTCATCCTCTCTACGTTCCTACAAATGAAAAATGGGAGGTTCATCATCCATACCCTGGTAAAGTGCATGAGCAACCTGATGTGGTAGGCATATAGACGAGAGGACCTCCCCTCACAACTGAAGTATTTCATGATCAATTTCATGAGCGAAGCATATTCATATTTCATATATCTGAATGGAAAGACTCTTGTCAACTACCTCAGGAAATTGGCCTTAATGTAAGGCTCATAATGTTTCCTATCCACCTTCTTTTTCTTGTGCCACTGTTCTCCAACATTCGATATGCCAGTTGCCAATGAGATAGTTTCGGGTGTCAATGTGAAGGTGACCCCGACCAAGATAGACTGACCTCCATGTAGGTGAAGCAAAAAAAGACGGGCCAACTTGTGATGAACTCTAACATTAGCCACCCTTTGACAAAATTCAAAACATGATAGATGCTGGAAACATGACATGGCAAGAGGGCAGCCCTGCAATTCAGTGAGGGTAGTTGGCTCATCCCTAACATGTTTGCCACTGTTGTGATGTCTCCTAGCAACCTGTTCTTCCGAGGATGAATCACTTTGTGTCTCCATCTCATACTTTGATGACTGCTCAGATGCCATGATTGTTGTGTGTACTGTACTTGGGCTGCCCTTTGATGCTGGTAGGAAACTAGGTGTTGTTATGATATCTTCCACCAAGGGGAACAATGAAAAAAAAGGGAGTATTAGGAGGGGAATAATATGATGGGAATAGGGGTTATGGGGAGAAGTTTTGTTTAGGGATATGTAGGGGGGTTTGGGGATTTGATAATGTAGGGTTTTGGGGTTTTGATAAGGTAGGGTTTTGGGGTGTTATGTTGACAAATAAGAGGAGGGGATAAGGAATGGGGTTTTGTAATATTTTAGGGTAGGGGTAATAGTGAAAAATGAGATAGGGGGGATAGGGAAAAATGGTAGGAAATGGAAAAATGAGGGGTGAAAATGGAGCCTTGGCATCAACACTACAATTATGCAACCCTAGCAACAATGGCTTTTGGAATTTTCTAGTGGTCAGTTTTATGAGTTTTGTTGCAATTATACATAGCCATGAACCACCATAACATTCACAAAATTTGATGAGCAAGCCACGATATAGAGCCTACCTATCGATTTGAGGGGTTTCACAGGCAACTGGAGGCAATTTGGCACAATTTCGGGCCTCTGTGGGTGTGTGTCGCGCGCCAAACCCAATGCGCCACACTCTTTATATGCACCGCGCCCTTGTAAATTTTTCACTGTGGGGTGGTTTTGTGTGTGCCGTGCCCCTCTGTGTGTGCGCCGCGCTCCTAAAAACTACTCCAACTCCCTTCAAATGCGTGGTTTGCACTCTCAAACACTTTGCTATGTTTCTCAATAAGTTTGATTTGCACAGTGACCTTGATTTTTGTGGAAACTTGTATATAAAGACTTTGAAGTCATGGGTTTAATTTTCTCTTATTCAAAAACCCACTTTGCTAATGTTTCACTTTAGCTCTTTTCACTGACTTAAAGCAACACTGAGTGTCACTTTTCCCTTTGAAATTTTAGCTCAAATAATGAAATTTTTGGCACTCTTTGTAGGGGTTGCATGATAGGGCATTTGGCCAAGGAAACCACAAATGCGACTGAAGAAATCAACTGGCGAATTTTTTGAAAATTATCACAAATAACACACTGTTTGACTTTTCTTCAAAACAGAGTTTTGAAGAACAGTCGAAGTTTGTCCATATGACAATGAAACTCTCTGAATCATAACTTTGTAAGGGCCTCACTTTGGCCTGCATGGCTTTATTGGACATGGTTAAAGACCAAATTGATTAATCCCTAGACCTAATTATCGAAAATGACTTTGTCCATTAAAGGACCAAACCTTGACTATCATGGACTTTAGTGATCATTGACAAAAGACCTATGCCAGCAGGAGCCAGACATGAGGGGAAATGACTAGCATGACATTTTCCGTCAGATTATGGCATGCCCCTAGTGGAATGTAGCTGAGTGAATGGAGCGGGACTCCTAAAAATGAAATGCAGAAAGAGTTTTGATCTCTGAAGGAGGACTGACAAGACCGACTCTAACAATATTGACATTCCATAACTTTGCTTGCCTACTTGGCCCATAGGGCTTGTGGTAGACATGATAACACAAAGCCTTGAATTAATTATATGGAAACCCTTCTTTCCTTATAGGTATGACCTAAAGAGATTCTTGATGGAGATTCTCTAGTTGTTGATGTTAGAAAATTATATATTACGGAGCAATGGAACACATATAATATTTTAGAAATATAAACACAGAAAATGCACAAAACAAGAGAGACACAGATATACGTGGTTCACCCAGTTTGGGCTACGTCCACCTCGAACAGCCAGTCCTTCCTTTCTATTATCTAGCAAAATGAAGAGACACAACCTACAGCAAAGCCGCTGTAATATCCTCTGTTTTCTCTCACAGTCTCACCTCTCTGTTTCTCGCTCACACACACACAGAATACACATATATATCGCCGCCTCAAATACAATGCCCTCATACAAAGAGAGGGGTGCCTTCTAGGGCAAAAAACCCAAACAAAACATAAGTTCTACCGTCAGATCATCCGCCTAATGAACGGCTCAGATTGACTAGAAATTACTATACTTTTACAAAGGCAAATTTACATCTGTTTTTAGCTCGGGGGCGCTGCCCCGAGCCCCCGCCGGGGGACCGCTGGCCCCCGGACCCCCCACCGGGGGGATCGGCCCCCCCCCGGACCCCCGCGGGGGGGACAAGTCCCCCCCGCACCCCCCGCGTGGAGGGGTGTACAAAACTTCCTGGGGTATACATCCGGCTGAAACAAAGACCTCTGAACAATCATGCTCCACACACAACAGTTGATAGGTTAGAGTGGATGGGACCAAGCAAGATGAATAATATCCATGAGTGGTAAGAAAAACCTTGGAAAAAAATCCCTCAAATATTCTTTCTAGTTGCAGTGAACCTTAAATATTCTTTCTAGATGCATCAAATTACCTTAGCATCGTCGTAATATTTAATGGAAATGGGTATGTTCTCCCATAATATTCTAATAAAATGGAGGCGCTAAGTGGTATTTAAGAAAATGTCTTATTTCCAAAATGGGTTGTCTTTCCATGTTTAGTTTTGGTGGTAGCAAAGCATATCATTTGAAATACCTTCTCGTTACAGAGCTTGCGGTGACCATCTTGCCTAATATTTATTACAATTAGCACAATACCATTCACTCGAGTTACTTTGATCAATTTTTCCACGTTGACCACCAACAATTTCATCATCATTATAACTTTTAGGATTGATCAATGTCTTCATTGTTTTCATCCTGAGCATTATTATTGTCATCATCAACATCATCACCAAAAAAATAATCAAATTATCATCATCATCATTAGCTTCAACATCGTCGTCAACTTCAACATTAGTACTTGTCACTTACTCAAAAATTGTTCGAATGGTGGTAAATGATGTCAAAGAGTGCAAAAGAGAAGAGAAGTTTACAGTCATCCTCCAAGCCATAGAAGGAATCAAAGCCTATATTAGACCCTCTCCCGTTGAAAGTGCTCTGAACAAGCTTTTCAACGATATGTGGAAGTCCAAAACTGGACTCTTGGATCAAAATATATGGTCTTCTGAAGTTTCAGGGGTTGAAGCCTTGGGAAGGCATATCAAAATATCGACAATCGCGTATCGGAGGTCCCAACATATCGATGATCACA
This sequence comes from Pinus taeda, assembly GCA_000404065.3. Classification (NCBI taxonomy): domain Eukaryota; kingdom Viridiplantae; phylum Streptophyta; class Pinopsida; order Pinales; family Pinaceae; genus Pinus; species Pinus taeda. Next base: position 213,128 of record APFE030235903.1, read on the forward strand.
TATTGGAGGTCCAACGACATCAGGCAAATTGGTGCATCGCAACATCAGAGGTCCAAAGAAATCAATGATCACATATTAAGAGGTCTAGAGGCATCGATGATCGCATATCGGAGGTCCTGAGATGTCAGAGCATTAGCACATTAGAAGGTCGGCGGATCAGAGAATCACAACTTCATAAGGTGACAACTTTTAAAAAGTTATGATATGAATAATGTGCTGATAATGTTAAAAACCACTGGGGAACTCCAATAAAGATTAACAAAGGATTCCATTGCAAAACCAAAGATGGGCAGGCTATTTTCTCTATCCTATAGTAGGACATGTGGCAGCACAAGATTGGTTCCTATAATGATGCGTGGTAACATATGATTGGTTCCGATAAACTACAATGACATTTGACGTAAGCATGAAGTGGCGGTACAAAAGGACATGCGATAGTGAACTTTGGCGTTTTGAGAGGGCCTAAGGGGACAAATCTAGGTGACACATGTCACCACTCATAGGGTGCCACATGGAATGATGATGTCATATTGGAGAATGGGAATATTGAAACTCTAAATTTATTTCCCCAATTAGAAACATTCGATTAGAGGGGCTCTAATATTTGGCTAGCACATGGTCAAGAGGAAGTTAAAGAGCCTCAGGCGCTAAGAACTTAACAAAGCAAAAATGGCCCCTAGGTAGGAACAACATGCCCTAGTGCCTTAAGCCAAAGCCTCTGGTCACCGCACTAAGTTCCATGGAGGAAAATAGGAAGGGGCTAAAAAAAATGGGCCAAGGACATCAGGACTCACTATTTTTGAAATGTCTTTTAAGAATAAAGTATCGATAAGGAAAATCTCTGAAGTGGCATTATGGAAATGTTACAGGACATAGTGGGCTCTGATAGTGTAATATTGAGAGTCATGAGATGGATTATTCGACAACTATGATTCCACGATACCATTAAGGCCACCACAACTGATTGCTCCCAACTCTAGAAAGTGGGAAATTCAAGTTGTTAAGGGGAAAGTGACATGTGAACCGACCGAATAACTAAAGAGAAACATTGTGGCAGAGACATGGCCTGATCAGAGGACATCACAAGAATGGAATAGATATATTTTCCTCAACCATCATTCATTTTTCCTTGTTTATTTTATTATGCAATTTCTACATTTTAAAGAAAGGAATAAAATATTTGTAATGATTTGGGTAGTAGACCTTCGCATGCCAAGATAGCTAGTGGATCAGATAGCTAGAACTCAACTGAGATATTTTGTAACTGCTTTCAAATATCCCCCTCTCCTTACAAACAGAGGGAAAAAACATTTAACATTGGTTCCATAATTCTGCACCCAAGAGGCCCGAATTTTGTGGCCACTTTCGTTCAATTTTCTTGTTCATGAGGTCCTTGGGCTAATATAATTGCTAATGTAATGGACTGGTGATTTGGACTCCATCTTCAAGGATTAATGAAAGTGTTTTGTCGATGACAATCAGAGAAATACACAATATGTTATCCCTTTGTTTATCACTTCATGTATGTCATTCCTTCTCTCAAATAATGTAATGTAGCTACTAGTATCTCCCTCCTTATGGTTGTATGTTTGTTGCTAAGCAGTAAAAGTATCTGTTGATAACTACAGATTCACTTATGTTATTTAATAGCCTACAATACCTGTAGGTGCACAAATTTACTTATTTTTGTTTGGTGACAAATTTATTCATGATGCATAGAGTTTGAGACTTTAATTCACTCCACTCTTTATGCATTTTCATCTCCTCACTCTTCCATATTTCTGTTGGATATTTTTTCTTAGGATTCTGTGTTCTGTCCAGCCCTCTGCATCAATTCCCCCCATTTCCTTCCTCTTGTTCATCTATACTGCAACAAAAAATGTTAAGCTGTCTATTGTTGTGTGTGTTATCACTTAGTATTTTCTCAAGGTTAAAGAAAGAAATCACCGAGGTAACACAAACCAACTTTTGGGCATAGGCTCTAGCCAACCTATACTCAGAGAGGGATCTCTCTGTATGATTTAGCTTTGTTTGTTTGAACTTTAGGCTAGTTATGAATGTTCAAGGGGTTTTTGATTGTATTCAAGATTGGGTGGTGGGGTCCTTAAAACAGATGGATAGAATGATGTATTTAAGCCATTGGGCTATGGAGTCAACATAAGGGCAACAAAACGGGATCAACTCACTAAAGACAATGCTCAAACGACAAGCTAGCAAAGTAAAATGCAGGTGTTTGGACCAGGGGGTGAAATGGTTTTAATCAGGGTGAGAGAGAAATTAAGAATTCTTAGACTAGGACTTAAACGAGGAACAAAGGGTAATTAGAAACAAAGGGAAATTAAGAATCCTTTCATATATATTATAAAGAAACAACCTAAACTAAGAAGCAATTAAGAATTCCTTAACTTAGATATAAGTAGAAAACATTTATATGCCTAACTATTAAAATAGAGTGTAATTAAACAAATTCTGAGATAATATTCCAGTTATAGTATTCTGATTCTGAAATACATTAAATATTGTGGAGAAACTTTAAGAAAGATAACAACAACATGAGAAAATATTTGTCTGCACTTTGTTCAACACATGAATCCTTTGAAATATGTTGTCTTTATTCATCAATCCAGCTTGCTCTTCAGTCAATGATACAAGTCTTTTGATCAAGCTTCTAGAGAATTGCCTAAGAATCCACCCTACATACTTCGAATTGTGAAGTATTTATACAAAAGTTTTATTACAAAATATCTCAAACTAACTTGAGATTTAATCTAGGAAATCAAAATATCTTCTTAAAAGAAGATAGAGACAACTACTAAATTGCTTTCGCGCTACCCCATTTATTGTAGTACTGTTGGCCTTTATGGTTTGGTTTTAGCCCTTTATGCTCTTTTCTGTTTGAACTTTCATGCTGGAGGCTTTAATCATGTTAGGCTTTCATATAATACTCTTTTGACACTGATCACATGTCAATATCCTTTACTGTTTTTTTACTTTTGCTGTACATTTTAACCTTTTACTGTGCATTTCAATAGTAAATTATTTAGTTTTTTTATGTGTATCAGTACATGGTAATGGATATTGATCAACTTTCTGTATGTTTGATCTATTTGTCTTCTAACTGTATACTTTGTCTGGTTCCTCTGTTTTGACAGTCAATGTCCCTGTGTCAGTGATTTTTTTTCTTTTCTTGTGTATAATTGTCTTCTTCTTATTAATATAGGCTTTTGAATAGATTTCATTCCGAGTCTTGGAGTAAACAAGTTCTGTGACTAGTATCAAAACTATTTATCCCAGCTTTGGTCTTCTGCTGATTACCTGCAAAATGCAACAATTTGTTAATAAAACACAGGATGGAAGGAAAGGAAATTGATGGCTTTATTGCACAGGTATGTCTAGGGAAGGAGTCTTGGCAATGTTTTGAAAGTAATCGGAGGTCAAATTGTGTTGCAGAGGTTCAGGGTGGCGCTGGAAGGGTTTGATAGGTTTTACTATGAAACGAGGCAAAATGAATGAAAACGTGGGTTTTCAGGGTTTTAACGGGCAAAATTTTAAATTTGGCATGGAAATTCATATTATGAATAATAGGTGGTTTATCAGGTTGAGAGGGGAGGCGGTTTTCCAAGCCATTGCACCACTTTTGAGGGTCGGGCAGTATTTGGGAGGGGTCATCCGATCTACCTCCATGCCTGACACATAGACTTTGGGGTTCGGGGGAAAACCAATTTATCAGGCGGGTAATGATCGACCATCGGGTGCAGCCGATATGGCTATGGACCGTCAGATGAGGGTGATGGTGACAAATGACAATCAGGCAAGGGAGGTGTGCAAATGATAAGAGCATGGGCTTCGAGGGGGCCCAGAGCTTCAATCCTCGACGGATTGGGATTTATTAATAGGTTAATGATGGGTTAAAATGATTAGGCAGGGCTTAATGAAGGTTTAACTTAACTTCGAGTAAAGTTTAGGCATTGGGTGAGCCCGATATCTTTGTGCATCATTGGATTTGGGCACTGACAATCAGACGGTAGTCAGGTGGCAGACTAGCGCGGAGGAAATGGACAAAGGTTTAGTGGGAACCCAAGGATTTAATCACAAGTGGTTTGTGATTAATTATAGGTTAAATACGAGATTAAATTGATCGGAATGTTTTTTAACGAAGTGGGACCATGGATTTAAATAGAGGGATTTTCTTTAACTTTACCGAGTGTCGGTGAGTTAAGAGAGATTTGTCGAGACATGGGGGAATTGTATAGTTTTTATTAAGACTAAGGGTTGGGGGTATTTATTTATGGGATTTAATTAATATATGGGAAAAAGGTATATAGGGAGGTAATACATTAGGTTAGCATGTTAATATAAAATGAATGTGCGGGAATGTAAAATACACTAGACATAGTGTAAAATATGACTTTTAGGCATGATTTGTTCATTGTGATGCCCCACATAATCATTTAACACTTCTACTTAGGATAAAAACTTTTTGTGGGTTTTTAGAATGAAATAGGATTTACATGGGTTTTCACTTTTCATAGGCAAATGGTGTTTAACCTTAGGAAAAAGGGTTTTATTAGGGTAATGAGGGGGGATGACATTTATGAAAGGGATTCTAGCACTTGATGTCCATGAGTCATTAAGCTGAGGGTCCAATCCCACCAAAAGTCAGAGAAATGCTTTAAGCCTCTTTGACTTCAAGGATTTTGAAGTGATAGAATATACTTGTGGATAGGAAATTAGTAAGCAATGGGAAAAATGAATGAGGGGGACTTAATCACATTAACTTGCAAGCCTTTATTTTTTCTTTCATAGTTGGTCATACATATTGAAATATGTGTCTAAGCTTGATGCATGCGTTTTGATCCAATCAACTTTGAACTTCAACAACCTTTCTTCTACTTACCCATTTCTTAACCTAACATGTTTTCTTCACTTATTTGGGTGCATTTAGGCTAGCAAACCCTTATCATCTATTTTTTTTTGAAAAGTAATCTATCTAATTTTAATGTTATATCATCCAAGTGCTCAGATTAAGCTTATGAGCTCCTTTTATTTCTCTACCTATCTACTGATCTTCCAAAATTAAACTGTTTGGTTAGATTTTATTCTCTAACTGTAAACATAAAAATTTGATTACCATGGATTGTGGCATGAATAACAAGCTGTAGACAATCATTATTATGCATAAAAGTAAATAGTAGTGGCATTTAGACTTGCACACTTTCATGGTCTATTTTTGTTTTTGGGGTTCATATATTTTTATTTTTTGACCTTCTCTTATTCTTTTTGTCCTTTAATTTTCTTTTAGGACATACATTCTTTACATTTTTAATTTTAATATAGAAAAAATTTGCATAGAGCAAAGGTATGTACAATATTACAAAGCTTAATCTTAGTCATTCAAAATTATGATTCCTATTGGTATAGGAATCTAACAGTGGCTTCACATGGGGATGACATCTCCTTGTGAGATGTCAAGAACACCATTGACTAGTAGCCTAATCCATTGGACCAATCCCAAACATGTATATGCTTTGTTGTATAATCTTTGTCATTGAAACTCTTGAACTAAAAATACACCCTTTTTTACAAATTGAAATTTGACACATGTTGTACTGAAATCTGATCTGAAATAAACTTGCTACTAAAAAACTGAATTTATTCAAACTGAAATCCTACCTACTTAATCTAATCAGTTGTCCAACTGCTGGTTAGGTAAAATAAAAGAATCAATAAAACCATTCAAGCATCATATACATTGGTGGATTTTGCTGCTTGTGCTTGTTTGTGAATAAAACTAATATTCTAAAACCAAATATAGCCTTGTCAACCAATGAGAAGATAAGGAAATACTTGATTTCCTTTGTGGACTCTAAAAGCTGTACAAAAGGATCGTCCAAAATACATACACTATTGTTCCACTGATTTAAGAAACTGTACAACTGTTCTCGATGGCCTCCATGCCATGAAACTGAAATGTCATTTTTATCTTTAACACCCTGCAGATTTTCAGATAAGCTTTGTGATGATATTTCTACGGATTGAAATGTCTGTCTGGTGAAACCTTTATCATCTTAATTTTGACTCTCATAGTCGGTTAATGAAGAAAAATTCTAATTGCATTCATTATCCAACATATCCTCTATTGGATCATAAAAAACTTGGAAGGATTGCTACAACTTATTGCATATAGGTTTGAATGGAACTTCATAGATTTCTACAAGCTGCTCATCCTTTTCTTTAGAGATTTTGTACCACATTTCCTTTAAAAACTGAAATGATTCAAAACAAATAGGCAAAGAAGCTTCACTTATTTCCAAATTTTCTACACTTTCTTCCTCACTTTCATAGCTGATATGGATAAGATGATCACTGTTTTCAAGCTGCTGAAACTGAATTCCTTTATTTCCAAAACTAGTTTCTAATTTCTCTGTAAAGTTAGTTTGGATTTGAAGAACATAATTATCATCATACTTATCATATTTAGGAAAATAATTAAAAGAAGTAATGTCATCAAACATAAACATTAGATCAAGAGATTGGTTCTCCACATATTTCCCTATAAATCTATCTTCTGATCTATGGTAGTTGGAATTAGCGAGAATTTGTTCATAGATATAAACCTCTTCTTTTTGTGAAATAAATATGTCATGGTGATTTTGAGCAAAAAATTATCTTTCACGGTGATATTTTGTATCCTTTCCTCCATTTTTCTTACCAAAATGTTAAGTTTTACCTCTACAATGTTGTTTTCCTCTGCTTTCAATTTCTCTCTTCTAATTTGCAGATTAACTTCTACATCTACTGCAATGTTCTGCATCTATTCTAGCGTTGAGGGGTTTTTTTCTCTTAGCTTAAATTGTATCTCTGGATCAAATTCTTTTGGATAATGCAAAAGAGCTGAATCAGGAGGAGGTATTATATTTGATGGAATTGAATAACAGACTTGATTAAATCTGTCAGAAAATTGTTGTATTGTTTCATTTGGATGTCCTTTCAATTGATTATATTCTTCTATGATCACAAAAATATTAACCTTGATTGTCCATTTATTAAGGAAAAATTTGACAAACTATTGGAAATTTGAGATGCTTGCAATAGGTAAATTCTTGATCCAACTTTTTACTCTACTTTGCAAAGAAAGAGAAAAAATCCTGGTAATAACGTCATCTTCATCAATCTCAAATAAGTCTAGATAATTCTCAAAACCTTGAATATGTTTTTGGGCAGTGATTTTACCATCTTCTCCATCAAACCTAGAGAGATACTTGTAATAATTATTAGCGAAATCATGGAGCGTAGGAGGTAAGATGAGTGGCTTATATCTATCAAGAACTTTGCAAGGTACAGGAATATGTACAGGGATTGTATGATTAGTCTTAATTTTTTGACACTCCTCAATTGGAAAATGATCTTCATAAGATTCATAAGAGAGCTGATCAAATGGATAAGGAGCATTTTGTTGGTATCCAGGTATGAACAATCTATTCACCCTTTTCCTACATTAATTTATCAATCCAGGTGCATATCCTTTCAAGGCAACGCGCAAGGTATATGCAGGGGCAAGAGTACAATTCGTTCCAACCAAGGGTTCGCAATTAAGATTCAAAACATTGTTGTAAAACTAAACAAGATACATAACTCCAGAAAAGAAATTACAAGGATTAATGAACTGTAATAGCAAGCATGAAATAAAAAATAACGCACACAAAAATACGCAGCACCTGATTAGAAGAGCGGGCCCAGCTCTTTGATCAGGGCTGCGTTACTCATAGTGAAGAATGGAGCAGCAAAACATATGATATTTTATTAATCTGTAAAGGGCTATTATAATATCGATGGGGCATCCCCAAATTATAGGAATAACCTGTATTTTATAAACAACGACGGAGAACAACATATTTCCCCAAAACCTAGTTGTATACCCAAAATGTACATTAGCTTGGAATGACACCAAAACCAGATAGACAAGATCAATGAAAAGTCCAAGAATGGTTCAGGGATCTGTGACTTCAACTGTGCGCCTCCTTATGGCTGATCGATGCTAAAGCATTGGTTCCTGTTCTCTAGAAGTTGCGGTCAAACATACATTTTAGTGCTGTGAATAGGCAAACCTCGTGACTTTACTTCATTAATAAAATATTCCAATAGAACGAAAAAGGGGGTAATTACCTTGCAGATTTAGCATAGTAAACATAGGTAAATAAGTGCAAAGAGGTCGACAAGGGTGATGGAAATGCAACAGAAAGATAGCCGGATTTGGTGCCCAACATCTTCCCCCACCTAGACTTCTACATGCCCTCATGCAGTTCACCACCTCCACAGGTCTGGGTTTTGCAGATTGTTGGCCTCCTGGAACTGGGGGAGATCGTACTCTTCGGTGATCTCTGTCCCTGGAACTTTATAACCATCTGAGAGGGGGACTTCCTTCCACCAATCTCATGGAACATTATATGTTGGGGTGTAATCTTCTACTGGCAACCAGATAGTGCGGAACTGAAACCGGATCCCCATCCACTGGACCCCGCATGTTCGGACACATGCCACATACTTGGGCACTCTGGGAGCGCTCGTGCAAAATTTGGTGCCCTAAAAGGTTCCCTATTCTGGACAACTGTAAGTGACATCATCCACCTTTTCTAACTACAATCAAGGGGCTCATATTGAAATGTGACTAATTGTCTGACACAAAGATCAAGGAACCATTTCTGTGTCCTCAACATTCTTTCTCCGTTTCCCTCAATTCCCAAAAAGGTGTTGCATTTAGTGAACATGGTGATTGACCTTTCATGTTCTCCTCTTACTATAAATGGCTTTGTGACCTGATTGGACTCAAATGCGTTAAAGGACTTTTGCCAGCTAATTTGATTAAAAGTATAAGAGGTGAGGGCCCTTAAATGAATGTCCCCCACATATGGGACTAGGTTAAATTCTCTGTCCATGCGCAGTAGATACCCATGTAGGTAGAACTCACACATCAAATGTTGAGTTGGCATGTCATTGCTCCTCATTATGCGGAAGAATTGTACACCATCCTCTATTTCATGACTAATTTCATTCTTAATACTCTCCATGTAGAATAAAAGAAAACTTTCATGCATGAATATAGAATAAAAAGAAGTAGGGGGGACAACATGCCATCACCTCTTGCACCAAGTTAAACGTCTACTCCTTATTAGTCTTCAGCTCTGCCACTTGTTTTTCCAACTGCTCCATCTTGAGCTGCTGCTTTGCATGCCTCAATTTCATGACATCTATGCACTCCACATATTAAAAAATGGTTGTGGAGGCTCGTTCCTGAGTTCTTATGACCTCATTTTGATACCAAGCTGCAGTAGGTTTCCAAGTTAGCACTTCGGCTGTTAAGGCATACTCACGGTCTTCAAACAATCGCTCGACCGGGTTTGTTTGAGTCGCAACAGAATTTGTGGCTATCTGGCCCACCTGAGTCTCCGCTTCTACTCCTATGGCCTTGGAATTTTTGGCTTGCCTATTGCATTTATGCATTTTGTGTACTTTCTTAACCAAAACTTCCTTAGTTTCAGCAACTGTAGGTAAATCCCTCAGGACAACTTCTACCATGCCGACTATCGCGTTTTCCTCCATTGTCCATTCTTCTTCGATTACTTCTTGCTTCATGGCCTTCTCGCCTAGTTTTATGTTAAGTTATGGTATGTTCTATGCTTATAACAATTAATTCTTTTTCTTATTATATTCCATAGATTAGCAATCACATGGACATAAATTAAAGTGCAAATAGAACATTAACCAATTGACAGAAGACAAGCCAAGACAATAGACACAAGATGTGGCGTCTAGCTAGGGACAAACCCCACAATGTGTGGGGAAGACCTTTGATCAAATATTATTTTATCTTCAATAATTTAGCAGAGAGAAATAGTACAATAAATCTGATTTGTATCAGCAGTAGAAAACCCTAGATCAGCAACATCAGCATTAGCGGCTTCATCATCAAACTAGGGCAGATGATATCTCAGAAATCGACTGTTGGATCGGCTTGATTCCACCACTAAAACTTGCAGCTTTCAGAGGAGGTTCAAATGAACTTACAACATTGTTTAGATGAGGAGATATTTTAGTCCACGTAGGTCAAACTTTACTTTTGTAGTTGCAGCTTTAGTTTCAGCAACATCCTTCAAACTAGTGTAGTCGATATCTTGCAAACTGTCCTTCGGATTGACTTGATTCCACCACCAAAAGTTGTGGCTTTTAGAGGAGGTTCAGATGAACCTACAACACAGTTTAGATGAGGAGATCTTCTAGTACACATAGGTCAAACTTTACTTCTGCAGTTGCAACTTTAGTTTCAACAGCTTCCGACTTCACATGTGTGAGGGAGAGACCCTTTTCTGCACAGTAGAGAACAGACTCTTTTTTGGGCAGTAGAGAGAGAGAGATAGAGAGAGATGTGATGAGATGAGTGAGTCCAAATGAGAAAAATTCCTCCTATATTTATACACAACATTGGTGTTTTAATAGATGCGACTGTTGGGCTTCTGAGCCTACATGAGTTGTAGGTCGGCTTGATAATAATTCCATAATCAAACTAAATTCATATCTCCATGAATACTTATCAAAATTAGATGATCTTTATATCAATATTACTCCTCTCGATCATAGGAATCTAATAAAAATATTATCGGCCATGAATAAGATGACCCACATGAAGTTTTGCCTTAGTTTTCAATTTTAACACTCCCTCTCAACTAGGGAGAACTTCATGTACAATCTGTCTATCATTCGTTACTATTCATCCATCAAATGCACTGCCCTATAGAACCTAACCCTTGCACTGCTCTACTCTATTCTTCCTGTTCTGCTTTGTCTTGTTCTACCTTGTACTGACCTGTATTGTTCTGCTCTGTTCTGCTCTGCTCTTGCATTGTTTTGTTCTGCTTTGCTTTTGTTCGAATTATGAAGAAGAAGAAATGATTGAGGATGTATCATAATGACTCAAAGTCAGTCTCAGTGTATGTACCACTAGTCCCAGACCAGTCTCAACCAACCTGAAGTCAGCTTGATAGTGAGTACAACTCCATTGGTCACAGACCAGTATCATCCTCCACTGACTCAAAGTCAGTCTCAGAGTGCGTACCACTGGTCCTAGACAAGTCTCAACCGACTCGAAGTCAGTGTCATAGAATGTGCCACTCCTGCCACTGGTCCTAGACTAGTATCACAGTCCCAGAGAGTGTACCACTGGTCCCAGACCAGTCTCAACTGACCCGAAGTAAGTGTCATAGTATGTACCACTCTCATTGGCCCTAGACCAGTACTACACTGACACAAAGTCAGTCTCAGAGTATGTACCACTGGTCCCAGACCAGTCTCAAATAACCCAAAGTCAACGTCATAGTATGGTACAACTCCTACCACTGTTCCAAGATCAGTAGCATTGATCCTAAATCAATGGAGGTCATCCTAGCATAGGGAGTATGGTAGATACAACGATGCATCCATCAGTACTACTATGGTCCCTAACTTCATTTCCCTGCTCATTAATCAGATGAGAGGTACTTCCCATGAGTCCCAGACTGCATGGGTAGGATGCCTCGATAGGAGAACTAGTTAATCTTGTCCTCACAGGAGAACACATCAATCCTGCAACAATCGCCATGGAGAACACATCAATCCAGGACTCACAGGAGAACACATCAATCCTGCTACAATCGCCATGGAGAACAGATCAATCCAGGCCTCATAGGAGAACACATCAATCCTGCTACAATCGCCATGGAAAACACATCAATCCAGGCCTCACAGGAGAACACATCAATCCTGCTATGATCGCCATGGAGAACACATCAATCCAGGCCTCACAGGAGAACACATCAATCCTGCTACGATCACCATGGAGAACACATCAATCCAGGCCTCACAGGAGAACACATCAATCCTACTAAAATCTCCATGGAGAACACATAAATCTAGGCCTCATAGGAGAACGCATCAATCCTACTACAGTCACCATGGAGAACACATCAATATAGGCCTCATAGGAGAACACATCAATCCTGCTACAGTCACCATGGAGAACACATCAATCTAGGCCTCATAGGAGAACTAATCATCCTACTACATAGGAGAGTGAGTCATCCTGTTCCACAAGAGAGCGAATCATCTTGACCCATAAGAGAGCCAATCATCTTGTCCATAAGAGAGCGAATCATATTGTCCCACAAGAGAGCGAATCATCTTGTTCCAGTGCGCACCACCAGGGGAGGGTAAGTCACCTTGTGGTCATATGTTGCTCCAGTAAGAACCGCAAGACCTCAGAGCTCTCAGAGCTCAATGTATGCAACATGTAGGAACCTTGTACAAGGGTTTCTTGACGACTCCAAGTCGTTTGGGAAAATCACAGATTAGATCTTTCCTTGGGGATTTGACAAGGTGCATTGACCTGTACATCATCTTAATATGATGAAGCCTCCTTGCTCATCGACTTACTATATCCAAAATGATGTCTATCTGCTGGAGCAATCGGCGAATACAAGATTCCTCAATAATCGAATCCCACCTCTGGTTGTTACAAAGAATCATAGTGGTATCCAATGTAAATCCAAAAAGCTCACTGAAGAGCTTTCACAACTAGACTGCCTCATAGGAGGCCATACTAGCAGCAATATATTCTTCTTCGGTGGTGCTCAAAGCCACCGACTTCTGCTTGCTTCTCATCCAGGATATGGAAGCAGAATCTAAAGAGGAACAACACTAAAAGTGCTCCAGTGATCCTCCATTCTACCTGCCTAATCAGCATTTGAATATGTAGTTTCATATTTTCGACAACGTATCTCAATCCATGAGAGATTATGTCCTAAAGACATCTCAGAAGATTCTTCACACCAATCTAGTGAGGCTCAACCAAATATAGCTCACAATGCTAACTGAAAAACATATGTTCCGATGAAGGTTCACCAAGAACCTCAACACGAATGAGTTTTTGAAACTCAAAGGCATTTCCAAAATCTGGTCCAACATCACTACAATATAACTTTTGAAAGTTAAGATCCTCGAGGTAGTCACAGGCTTGTAGTCCATCATACCAAATCTTTTCAGAATCTTCACCACATATTTTCCTTGAGATAGGAAAATTTCTCTTGGCTTCTACCACACTTCAAGTCCTTGGTTCTTCATTTAAAATTTAGAAGCCAAATCCCTCTTACATTTGTGAATGAGAGGGTATGCACCTGTTATAAAGAGGTCATCCACATACAACACCAGTATGAGAGGCTTGTCATCTTCAACCTTAAAGTAAAGGTTAGGATCAACTTCACTCCTAGTAAATCCTAGCTTCATCAAGTAGCTATCGATCCTCTCATACCATGCTTGGGGTGCTTGCTTCAGCCCATAAAGAGTCTTCTTCAACCTGGATACATGATATTTTCAATCATAAATCTCAAATCCTTTGAGTTGCTCCACATAGATCTCTTCTTTGATCAAACCATGCAAGAACGCAGTCTTGACATCCATCTAATGTAGGTTCCATCCTTGTGAAGCTGCAAGGGCTATGATTGAATGGAGGGTTATATATCTGGCAATAGGTGCAAATATCACATCATAGTCCATACCTTCCTTCTGGGAGAAACCACGAGAAACAAAATGAGTCTTATACTTTTCTGTACTTTCATCTACTACATGCATTATCTTGTAAAGCCATTTAAAAGTGACATTTGTCTTGTTCTGGGGTCTGGGAACTACTTCCAAGACATCATTCTCCATAATGGTCATAGCATACTTCCATACTTGATGCTTAACGACATCTGAGAATGATGAAGGCTCACTTTGTATAATCATGCTCATGATGGTCAGGTATCCCTGATGCCTGTTAGGTTTCTTATTTTCACGGAAGGTTCCTCGGGGTCCATCATGTCCTTCACTGTCATCAAGTATCCCCCTAAGCCATGAAGGCTTCTTCCTGGAAGAGGAAGGTTTAGGTGGATAAATAGGATCCATCAGTTCTTCCACGTCAGGCATTGTTACATCATCTACCCATAGAGACAGCTTCCACAATCGTACGATTCTTCCTTTCCACCACACCATTCTACTCAGGAGTATGTGGTGTAGTAGTCTCCCTCTGAATGCCAGCCTTAGATATGCTTGAGTGAACCAATTGTAATATATCAAAGGTCTTACTTTGGCTTGAGGGGAATGGTTCGCTTTTGAGCTTTTGTTTGGAATATCCTAGACATTCACCTTCTTTCTCTACTCGGAATTCAGGCATCCTTGTCACCATTTGTCTTACACCGAGTAGAGCTTTATAATGAAGGGGGAAAAACCTCTGATGCCAAAGTTTGGACTAAAGAGATGTGTCATGAGACATGACACTAGCGGACTTCCATCGACCTAATATAATTAATCAACAAGAAACCCAAGAGTGAAAGCATCTTTAACATTATTTTTCCATATACGTACCTTGCCATCGCTGAAGGTTACCTTGTAGCCTTTATCTTTTATTCCTGAGATGGACACGAGGTTCTTTTCGGAGGTCAGGTGCATTTAATACATCCTGGAATTTCAGCCTTCTTGAATGCTTTTCCTCTTCCTTGATTCCTAGCTCTCCTCTTACCTTTTCTATTGAACTTGTCATTCCTTTGATTGCCATCAGAGGGATTTTGATCATCATCCCGGTGTGAGTCCTTTCTATCAGGGCACTCCCTTGCATAGTGACCTGCTTTATCACAGATGTAACATCATCCTTTTCTTCCACCCTTAGGTCCAGCCTTTCCTTTTGATTTAGTCCCAGAATTATTTCGTTTCTTAGAATGAGAAGAAAAGGTAGCAGGAGGATCTTTAGGCATGGGCATTTCTTGCCCTCTATACCTTGTTTCTTCTTGAATGCATCTAGCCATTTAATTCCTTGAAACAATGAATTACATGATTGTTCAGAAGAGTAGTTCCTAAAAATGTACCATTCGGATGGTAAATCCTCCATGAGTCGTGAGTGCCATTCCCTATCAGTAATAGTCTCCCAATAGATAGAGATCGTTCTTGATCTCGGTGATTCTTAAGAAGTATGCATGCATACTCTCATCTTTACCCTTCTTGATTTCCCTCAACTTATTTCTAAGAAACAACAACTTGAATTTGCATCATTTAACTTTAAATAAACTCACCAGTCTATCATAGATTTCCTTGGAGGTGTCTAGTTCAGAGATGTTAGGCCACCAGTGCTTGTCCGATAGAGTCTCTGGATGATCTTCTTCCGCTTTAACTTCTCTGTTCTTCCATTTGTTCTTTTGCAGCAGGAGGTGCATTTTTAGGAGGCTCAATAATATTGCCTCTCACATGATCTAACACTTCCTTGATCCTCAAGGGTTTAGATTGAATAGACATCCTCCATCTGTGATAGTCAGCTTTCTCACGTGAGCTTGTCTTCGGCAGGAAAGAGTGTTGAGGACCCCATCATTCTTTTAGGATAGCCTTGCCAATCTTCTCTTCGGTGATTTCTCTTGCTCTTGCTCGGGCTTTGTCTTCACCTCAGCTCTGATACCATGTTAAGTTATGGTATGTTCTATGCTTATAAAATTTTACTTCTTTTTCTTATTTTATTCCACAGATTAGCAATCACATGTACATAAAGTAAAGTGTAGATAGAATATTAAACGATCGACATAAAACAAGCCAAGACAACAGACACAAGATGTGGCGGCTAGCCAGGGAAAAACCCCACGATGTGTGGGGAAACTCTTTGATCAAATATTATTTTATATTCAATAATTCAGCAGAGAGAAATAGTACAATAAATCTAATTTTTATCAGCAGTAGCAAACCCTAGATCAACAGCATCAACATTAGCGACTTCATCATCAAACTAAGGCAGATGATATCTCACAAACCGACTGTCAAATTGGCTTGATTCTACCACCAAAAGTTGTGGCTTTCACAGGAGGTTCAAATGAACCTACAACATAGTTTAGATGAGGAGATCTTCTAGTCCAAGCAGGTCAAAATTTACTTCTACAGTTGCAGCTTCAATTTCAGCAGCTTCCTTCAAACTAGGGCAGTCGATATCTTGCAAACCGTCTGTCGGATTGACTTGATTCCACCACCAAAAGTTGCAGCTTTCAGAGGAGGTTTAGATGAACCTATAGTATAGTTCAGATTAGGAGATATTCTAGTCCACGTAGGTAAAACTTTACTTTTGCAGTTGCAGCTTCAGTTTTAGTAGCTTCTGGCTTCACATGTGTGAGGGAGAGACCCTTTTCTGTGCAGTAGAGAAGAGACTCTTTTCTGCGCAACAGAGAGAGAGATGTGATGAGATGAGTGAGTATAAATGAGGAAATTCCTCCTATATTTATAGACAACTTTGGTTTTTTAATAGATGCGACTGTTGGGCTTTTGAGCCTACATGAGTTGTAGGTTAGCTTGATAATAATTCCATAATCAAAATAAATTCATATCTCCATGAATACTTATCGGAATCAGATGATATTTATATCAATATTACACCTCTTGATGAGAGGAATCTAATAAAAATATTATCAGCCATGAATAAGATGACCCACATGAAGTTTCTCCCTAGTTTCCAATTTTAACACCACTGGCTCATTCGTCAGGACCGCTTCGCTTGGTCCCTCCTCTTCACCAATGGTTACTTCCCCTTGTTGTGTGCTCACCGCGACTGGAGGTGCCCTTGCGAGATGCACTCCTGTTAATGTGTCTGTTGGAACCCCTCCCAGTTCCCCAACCTCAGGGACCTCTGCTTCCTCTCTCCTTTCAGGTTTCGAAGTGCCTGTCAACTGAGCAACATCTACTCCATCCGGTTGTGATCTTCATGATAAATTCAATGCAAGAGGAATGACGAGATATCCTTCTGTGTGCAAAGGGGGACAAGATACCCTTGCTACTCTTGGGATGAAGGAGAAAAAGGAAAAATGGCAGGGATTTTCAGTGTTCGGTCCCGAGGTTACGTTGGTTCTTGTGGAGTAGCGCGAGCCTTGTGCCCTAGTTCTCCTAGAGATTCCTCCACAGGTTCCATGGTTTTCCCAGCTCTGAACCCTTCTTTTCCTAGTTCCTCCTCTTCCATTGGTTCTATGGTTGGGGTGGTCAAGACCTCTTCTTCGCTTGGGTTATCTTCCTCCATCGGCTCCATGGTGGCAGGGAGTCCTTGTTGGGTACCTTCGGTCACAATATCGACTGATTCTCTTGTCCTTGCTTGTTGTGGTACTACCTCTGTGGTTGTCATGCTATCAATTTGCTCTGCTAGCTCCATAGTCGAGGCTGGTCCTTGTGGATTAGCCTCGATCGCGGTACTAGTGGGCCTTTCTATGTCGACTCCTGTGTCTTCCACTGGTTCCACAATTTCGGCTTGCTCTCAGGGAGCAGCTACTTCTTCGAATTCTTCAACTTCCATCTTCATCTCTTCTGGCTCCTCCTCGTCAACATAATCATCTTCTCCTGCATTTTCTTCCTCCATGGCTTTTGGTTCATCTTCCCTTGCGGCCATAGTGGCTGCTATCTCTTCCTCTATGGAATCCAAAACGGTTCCCATGGAATTAGGATTCGTCTGATGGCATTCATCATCAACATCTGGATTAGCCCATGGTGGGTAATGACTACCAACACCTGTTGAGACCTTTGAGCTGAATGCACCATCAGTTGAAGACTTCTCAATAAGAAATAAGGAAAATTTAGTGAAAAGGCCTCTGCTTGGGGGAATCAGAGGTGAGCTAATATTCATAGATGATATTTGAATATAGTGGAGTATCTCCCCTCACAGGTTACATATTTTATGAAAAACTCTACTACCCCTCCCCATGGATGCGGTAGCGAGTGCCGGTCGTATCCTTGATCCTTCTGTGTGATGTTTTCTCCTGATTGCAAAAGGGCTTCAAGAAACTCTGGGAGGGAAGTCCTTCTTGAAAACCATTGTTGTCCATTTTGAGGGAGCTCGCTAACTTCTGCAATGGCTTCCTCCTTGATAGGGACTTCTATCGTATGGATCTAAGAGCTTTCTTCTCCCAGGTTGAGTACGAATTCTGCCACAATTCCTTCATTTGACCTCTCAACCTGTCAAAGTAGATGTTCTAACATGCATTCTCAAAGACCTACCATACCTGCTGACTGTTCTCGAACTCTCGTTGTATCTTCTAGCTCATGCCGCACAGACCGTCCACCCATTGCTATAGAGGTGGGGTCAGCACAATGAATGCAGTTAAATGGTAGGGGAAAATGACAGGGATCCAAACCATTGGCAACTATGATAAATTCATGGTTTCTTTGGGGAAACAGATGAAAATAGTACTAGTACATTTGAGAATGATGGCGGGTTATGGTAGTACTGTTGGATATTTCAGTGGTTTAATGCAATGTGTTGGTGAGGTGACTGGTTATGAATTTTTGCGTACGAATACACATTCCAAGGTGTCGAGGTCATTATTACAAAGTACCATAATCATTAGATTTAGTTTGGTATGAATCATGTGTCATGAATGCATTTTGGTGGTATGCCGTCATTTCTTATGACGGTTCCCCCCCCAACTTAATTACAAACGTCTGCAACACGCATTAATGTCTTTTCGAAATATGTTAATTAAATGCATAAAAGTCATTGGAGATGTACTTGGGGACCTACCTTGTGGTGGAGTAACAACAATATGTTTGATGGAGTAACAACAACACAGAGTGACAAAAGCAGGGAGTAACAACAACATGGAGTAACGACAATGGCAGAGTAACAACACCGGCGGGGTAACAATAGTTATAGAGTAATAGCACTGGCAGAGTAACAATAGTTACGGAGTAACAACACCGACGGAGTAACAACATTTGCGGAGTAACAAAAGTTATGGAGTAACAACACCAGCGAAGTAATGATAGTTATGGAGTAACAACACCAGTAGAGTAACAATAGTTACGGAGTAACAACACCAGTGGAGTAACAACAGGTGTAGAGTAACAACACCAGTGGAGTAACAACAGTTACAAAGTAACAGCATCGGCGGAGTAACGATAGTTACGGAGTAACAACACCGGTGGAGTAACAATAGTTACGGAGTAGCAACACCCACTAGTGGAGTAACAACAACAGTGTAATAGCAGCATCGGTGGAGTAACAACGCTGAGTGTTACATTTCTTCTGGCCATATTCCTTTGTTATTCCTGTAAAATGCAAACAAGTAAGTAATAACAATATATATATTTTTAAGTTCTATTCATCTATTTATTTTTATTTTTTTTAGAGAAGAGTGAAAGTGTCCTTTATTCCAACAACCATCAAATTAGATGAATCAGAAAGGTGTTTGACAAAGGCATCTTTAGAGGCTGGACAATGATATAGCTTTATATGGTATCCATTTACTAGGAACGAGGTATGATTCTTATCTATTGTAATTAGTCTCACTATTCCATTGTCAAATACTGTGTCCACTTCATATGGTCCCATCCAGCGAGTGTGAAGCTTTCCTTTGAAATCCTTAAATCGAGAATCATAAAGTAATGCCCAATCCCCCACGTGAAACACCTTACTCTTGATGAATTTATCATGCCATTTTATTCTCTGATGTTGAACAACAGTAGTCTTTTGGACAGCTACTGATCTAATCTCGTCCAACTCATTCGGTTGTTCCAGTCGGTGTTTCTGTGCTTTTGATAGGTCTAGACCTACTTCTAAAGATGTTCTGAGCATACTGATCTCACATTCCACCAAAAACAAGGGGGATTTCCCATATACTAACTCAAATGGAGAAAACCCAGTTGTGTTCTGCCATGTTGTTCTATATTCCCATAAAGCTTCTGGAAGATTCTGTGCCCAGTCCTGGCGATGACTTGTTATTGTTTTTGTTAAGATATTTTCCAATATCTTGTTTGTGCTTTCTACTTGTCTGTTCGCCTGAGGGTGATAGGGGGTTGTCACTCTATGTTTGACCCCATATTTCTACATCATCTTACCTATCATGGGAGATGTGAACTGTGATAATCTATCCAACACAATTTCCCTTGGAGTACCATATCGGGCAAATATTTCTTCAAAGAGAAAGTTTGCCACTACTTGCTCTGTTGCTCTCGTGACCGCCCTGGCTTTCACCCATTTGGTCACATAATAGTTCAAACCAAGATGTAATATTTCTGATTAGAAGGTGGGTTGAAGGATCCAACAAAATCTATGGCCCATTTCTTGAACGGTTCAAGGACTATCTGGGGCTGTAGAGGCATTTCATTTGCTTTCCTAGGTTTTCCCATATGTTGGAAACTATCACATCTTTGGACATAATCCTGAGCATCACGAAGATGGAAGGCTAGTAATATCCCATTTGCAACACTTTGTGACTTGTTCTTTTATCTGTAAAATGTCCTCCATAGGGTCCATCATGTGCAACCTTTAATATCTCATAGATATCATCTTCTGCCACACAATGCCAGATCTGTTGGTCAACCCCTGTATGAAAGAGATATCCTACCATCCATGAATATCAGGTACTCTGATGAATAATCTTCCTTTGCTCCTTATATGACAGATGACGAGGCACCTTCCCTGTGGCAAGATAATTAGCAATATCTACATACCACAAAGTGTTAGTAGAAACTATAAAAATATGTTCATCTGGAAAATTTTCTTCAATTGGTGTATTCTTACCATCATTTTCTATCCTAGACAAGAAATCTGCAACCACATTGTCCTTTCCTGGTTTATCTACTATAGTAATGTCAAATTCCTGTAGTAGCAAAAGAAAAATCCATCTTGTAATGTGACCAGGGATAACAAGTTTATTCATTAAATACCTGATAGCTACATGATCAATATGTAGAAAGGTAGGATACCTGGTAATGTAGTGCTAGAATTTTTTGATGGCATAGATGACAACAAGGAACTCTTTTTCAGTCACTGTGTAATTTAATTCTGCGGGAGCCAAATTATTACTAACATAGTAAACTGCATATGGTACCCTGTCCTCTTACTGTCCTAATACTGCACCAATCGCTATTTGGGAAGCATCCGTGTGAATATGGAAAGGTAATGCCCAGTCCAGCCCTTTAAGTATCAGAGCGCTACAGACAAATTCCTTGATTTTCGTAAAGGCTGTATCACAGTCACCTGTCCACACAAAATCTGAATCTTTTGTTAGCAATTGAAAAAGTGGATGTGCTACTTTTGCAAAATTTTCTAGAAAACACCTGTAATAACCAGCACAAACAATAAAGCTATGTACCTGCATGGGCATGTTAGGTGTTGGAAAGTGCAGAATTACCTTTATCTTGGCTGGGTCCATTCGGATTCCTCCAGCCGAGAGAAAATTTCCCAGAACAATTCCTTCCTGCATCATCATATGGAATTTTACTGTACTTAAGGAGACACGCGCCTGTATACACCTTTTGAGAACTTTCTCTAAATTTCTCTACCCTTCTACAAATGAATCCCCATATGGAGTAAAGTCGTCCATGTAAATTTCAACACTATCATCCACCAAATCAGAGAATATCCCCAAAATTTCCCTCTGGAACGTTGCAGGTGCATTACATAGGCCAAAAGGAAGGACCCGATATGCGAATGTTCCCCAGGGCATGTGAAAGTGGTTTTTTCCTAATCTTAGGAGCTATCTGGATCTAATTATACCCACTAAATCTATCTAAGAAGGAGAAGAGCTTTTTTCCTACCAATGTGTCCAAAACTTGGTCAATAAATGGTAAAGGAAAATAATCTTTCTTCATTTCATTATTTAATTCTCTCTATTCCATGCATATCCACCATTTACCATTTTTTTTGGGGACCATTAATAATGGCAAAACCCATTGGCTATTTGAAATGGGGTAAATAAGACCTACATCCAGTAATTTATGAAGTTCTTCTTTCACAACATTTTTCAATGCGAGGTTCATTATTCTCTGAGGTTGTCTTATAGGACGACAATCTTCCTTAATATATATACGATGGGTGCATAAAATAGCAGGAACCCCCTTCATGTCTGAGTAATCCCAAGCAAAGGCTTCTTTATGTTTCCAAAGGACATATACAAGTTGCTTCCTTTGGGATTATGATAGTTATAGATTAATATTCAAGGTTTTTCCTGGTTCTAATTCCACTCAGTCACTTCCATGGGGTGCATCGACATGTAGCTCCTTTGATCCTTCTATTGTTTCAATAATTTCTTGTGTCTCGCAGCTTAGGATAAATTCTACGATTTGTTGATTTGACTCTGAAATGGAGCAAGGATCATCCATGAAAGAGGTGATTACATCATCCTTTGATTCCATTTTTAACTGAAGGGCTTGTCCAATAGTGAGGACTCGTCTCAATTCCTCATTTTCTGTTTCAGACTCTTTCCTAGATAAAATTTTCTTGCTACTTGTTGGTTTTATGGATGGTTTTGGCTTTGTAGGTAGGTATAACACTAGATTCTTAGAGTTGTGCCCATTTGAAATAACCATGTGCCCTGAACAACACCCAATGTAAGCATCTGTAATAGCCAGCCATGGTCTGCCCAAAGTCAAAGGATGGCCACCCACCAAAGATTGCATATGTAAAACAAGGAAATCTATGGGATAGTGCCATGAGTCCACTGAAATCGTTACATATTCTAACTTCCCTACAAGTTTTACTATAGATCGGTCTGCCAGTTCCAACACCATAGGTGTATGTTTCAAGTTATTAAGATCTAATGTATGCATGGCTTCAGTGGTGATAATGTTGATGGCAACACCCAGGTCTATCAGAACATTTGGAATCTCTACCCCATTAATTTGTACTATCAGAATTGGGTTCCCTGGATCTCATACTTTACAGGCATTGACTTTCCCATCATGAAATCTGACAATTTTCCCATAACATGAATAGTAAGGGGGTCTTTGGATTTCTTTGCAGGTTTCTTTGAACAATATTCCCTAAGAGTCTTTGCATATATCGGTACATCCTTCATAGCTTGTAACAGGGGAATTTTGACAAATAAGTTTTGTAATTCACCTAATAAATTGAATTCAACTTGAGGGCTTGGTTTACTCAAATTTAGTCTCTTGGGATAAGGTGGTTCAGATTGATATTGTGTTGCAGGAAGCAACTGGTTTCTATCAATTTGTTTTGGTTCTTTATTATTTAATTCTCATTCCTTACCTTCACTATCAAGTTGTTCAATGATATTGGAGGAGGTTGAACATTGACTGTCCGTCCCAATCACAAATTCATTTCATACAACTCTGCAGTAGAAATGATATATGAAGGTAGGTTAAGAGTGTTGGTTTGATGAAATCCCTTGTTATTAGGATTTGGGTTAGGTTGGATTGGAAGCTGAGGATGGGCAGGTTGATTACTACGAGGCACATTAGAGGGCAGTTGGAGTTGTTGCTATGAAATTGGCCGAGGAAAATTTCCAAGAGAGGATCCTCACCAAGTTGGATTCCATGGGGAGCTCAAACTAGCTTGAGGGTTCCATTGCTGCCAAGGTGGAAACTGGTATTGCGGCCACATGGGAGGATAGGGCATGGACTGAGGATTCATATTGAAATTATTGAAATATTGAGATGGATCTAAGTAAATACCTTAATTTCCCATTGGTGGTCAAGGTTGCCATGGCTTTCTAGACCCCATGAGGTACAATTTCTCTGTGTCTTCTCCTATCCCTTGAAACATTGCTTTCAGGCTTGGCAAGGAGGGACATGCACTTGTTGCATGATTTAACTCATAGATTTCACATTCCTATATGGAGCTTAATGTACATTCCCTCTCTGGATGCTTCTTTCTACACTTGGGGTAGAATATAGCCATGGTCCTTCCCAATTCCAGTTGCTTCTATTTTACTTGTAGCATATCCATCTGTGCTGGCAGAGTACTCAGGATATCCATTCTCAAATTGTCTAGCACGTTTCTAATTTCAGCCTTCGTAACACCCCTGCCAGACACCTTTGTTGAGCAAATGCCTTGTCTATTTCTTACGAGCCATCTTGAGAATTGAATGCATAGTTCACATAACTTCGAATCTTTCCTTGGAGATGTCTCCCTTTCCTATAATGTTCAACAGTTCCAAAGAGTCCTCACCAAAAGCCTGGAGGAGGATAATTTTTAGAATATCCTTATCTAGGTCAGAGTGACCTGACCTCTGTAATGTGTACTTAAATCGTTCCACACAATCTTCCAAGCTCTCGTCTTCTTTTTGTGTGAACTTAAAAATTTCCTCCTTTATGTTCCGAGATTTGCAGTAATCCTGGTATTTTTCTAGAAAAGTTGTCCGCATATCATCCCATATGGAAATAGAGCTTCCTCCAAGGCCCATAAACCATCGCAGAGATGTCCCTTTTAATGTTTCAGGGAAATTTTTTAACTTTTGGGCATCCGTCATGTAGTCATACCCCCAGAACACTATGTCAAATTTGAATAAAAATGTGTCGGGGTCTTCTGCAACAAGCCCATGAAATCATGGTAAGGCTGCTAATGGAATAGGCTTTATGGGTGCACCAGCTCCTAGATCCTCAATCAAAAACTCGATGGTGGAGGTTGTGGGAACCATAAATATCCTCCAATAACTACTGGGTATTTCAATAGGCTCTGTGGAAGATGGCTGAGGATTCCTTACCACTTAGATTCGAGTTGCTTTAACGGCACTTCCCTAGTCCCTTGGTGATGCAAGTACCCCTTCATTTCCTTCTCCTATGTCTTGATGACTTGATCCCTCAGCTACGACCTCCTTTCCTTTGCTGGAGTGGTCTGACCCTGTCGATGTTCTACTTGCGATGTCTTCCCCTTCTATTACCAGTGTAATGTTTCCCTGGTCAGGTATACTACTGGATGTTTCCTCAACTGCTGGAGGGACCTGTTGTGTTGAATCACCAAAGAATGTTGTAGATAGCACTAGTTGATCTACTGATTGTCCCTCAGACTTTACTCTCCATGCACCTGGTCTCACGACTGCGTGAGAGGATGCTTCTGATTCCACCTTTGCTATAATTTGCTAGATATAAATATTTCTTCCCAAGTCCGGTCCTCCTCTCTTTGGGGCTCTTCCTCTGCCCCTCTTATTTGGTTCTCTATTCATGCAAATTTTGATATGATGGAAGGTCTTGGTATCAACCTATAATTCTTTAGTATTGAAGTAAAGTGTCAAAGGACCATTCCTTCCCTAAGACGAAAGAACTTACAAAAAGAGAGACAGCTAAAAAAATAGGAATCTAGGGTCTAGGGCCCAGAGCAGGGTGTTAAAGGACTCCTCCCTCCCTAGGACAAGAACCAGGAACAAACACACACCTCTGAGAAGACCTAATACTTCCATATCTGAAGCAGGGTGTCAAAAGACTCCTCCCTCCCTAGGGTAAAAACTAGGGTTTCCTAAAATTAAAACACACAAGGGTTTGAAAGAAATAAATCTAACTCAGTACTTGGAGTAGGGCATCAAAAGACTCCTCCCTCCCTAGGACAAGGGAGTGGACCAATCAAAAAGAAAAATGAAATAAAAAAACAAGTAGAAAGAACACCTACACTCAGGACCTGAAGCAGAGTGAGAAAGCTTGTTCTCTCCCTAGGACAAGAGATTGGCCCTCTGGTTGGTCAGGATCATGTCTTGCAGCATGTTAGCCTCCCCGGTAATGGTGCCAAAATGTTGGTATCCAGGTATGAACAATCTATTCACCCTTTTCCTACATTAATTTATCAATCAGGGTGCATATCCTTTCAAGGAAACATGCAAGGTATATGTGGGGGCAAGAGTACATTCCGTTCCAACCAACGGTTCGTGATTAAGATTCAAAACATTGCTGTAAAGCTAAACTAGATATAGAACTCTAGAAAAGCAATTACAAGTATTAACGGACTATAACAACAAGCATGAAATAACAAATAACACACATAGAAAGATGCAGCACTTGATCAAAAGAGCAGGCCTAGCTCTTTGATCAGGGCTGCGTTACTCACAACGAAGAATGGAGTAGCAAAAGAGATGATATTTTATTAATCTATAAAGGGCTATTACAATATCAATGGGGCATCCACCAATTATAGGAATAACCTATCTTTAATACACAATGAGGGAGAACAACATCTTTCCCAAAACCTGGTAACCATATACCCAGAAATGTACATTAGTTTGGAACGGCACCAACACCAGATAGACAAGATCAGTGAAAGGTCCAAGAATGGTTCAGGGATCTGCGACTCCAGCTGCGTGGCCTCCTTATGGCTGGTCATTGCTGTGAATTATGGATCTGCGGTGGGATGCTGAAGCATTGGTTCCTGTTCTCCAGAAGCTATGGTCAAACATATGTTTTAGTGCTACGAATAAGAAAACCCCGTGACTTTACTTCATTAATAAAATATTCCAATACACAGAAAATGGGGGTAATTACCTTGCATATTTAGCATAGTAAACATAGGTAAATAAGTGCAAAGAGGTCAAAAAGGGTGATGGAAATGCAACAGAAAGATAGCCCGATTTGGTGCCCAACACATTTATATATACAATCTTAAAAGGAAAATAATAAAAAATTAATCTAATATCTTCTCTAAAATACAATATACATTGAAAAAATTTATTGATGAGAAAGAACATAATGTCTTGGATAACAATCTAAGTTAAAAGCCTGATCTTTTCACATTGTTCTTTCAGGGTCATTCCTCCAGTGGAGTCTTGATTGTGAAATGGATTTGGAGTCACCAGGTGGATGATTTCAACATTGTGTGTCTGATCACTGTCCACCATCATAGATCAGATCTGAACCTGTAAAATATTTCTGAGGAAAATATTAGTCTTCCCCAGTATGGTCGCCACTATGTTATCACTCAGTATTTTCGCAAGGTTAAAGAAAGAAATTACCGAGGTAACCACAAACCAACTTTTGGGCATAGGCTCTAGCCAA